>VDFB02156669.1:0-12667 GCA_007258455.2 Sequoia sempervirens | reverse complement strand
ACTTGATTTCCTTATTTTGGAGCCGAGGGAAAATAGTTACTATGTTTATTCTTTTGGGTTGAAAGGTTATTTAATTGTGTCATGTGAGATGTAAGTTGGGGTTAAGGTTTATGAACCCTTATCCAAGTGTGAAACTCGGATAGAACCTTAAGTGGGACTTTGAAGAGGGTTGTTGGTCAATTTCTTTAGTTGGGATACAAAGATAAACCCCCTAGGGTCTATACCATAGTTGTAGGGGACAAGTGGGCATGCAATAGGGTCCCAAGGACATGATTTGACCCTTCAAAAGTCCACTTGAAAGGGAGTGACGAATTTGAGTCTTTGGGAGTTGGGAGAAGTGACTTATCACTTCCCCACCACACTCCCCAAAGTTCATTAATGAACTTGGAAAGAGCATCAAATCTCTCACATGTGTGGAGCCACCCTGTAAGGGTTGTTGGGTAGAGTGTCATAGTACATTCCCCATCTCCCCAAAAGTCTCACACGTGTGTGAGAACTTGTGGGGATGTGTGTTGAAAGATCAAATGAGAGAGTGACAAGTGTCTCTCTCTCATTCAGGTGAATTCAAGTTGAATGCCTATATACTTGGATGGAAAAGAGGAAATGGATGTTACCCACTTCTCCTTCTGGAGAACTTTAGTGGAGATGGCAGAAAGAATGAGAGGAGGAGAGGAGTCCACCTCTTTGAGAAGAAAGTGTTCAAGATGGCTTGGCTTAAAGAAAAGATGGTTGAAAGAGTTCAACCCCTTCACCAAATAGAAAGAAGATAAGTTCTTATTTCCATTTACTCTTGTGTATTTGTTGTAAGAATGTGGCATGTAGTATAGATCATGGTTGAACATAGAGATTAGAGAACCTAGATGCATGAGATTCAAAGCTATGTCATTATTGTTCCTTTGTAAGAATTTGAAAAGACTCCATTGATCATCTTGGAGCTAAAAGTCTACCTTGCTCGGGGGTATGGCTAGAGCCCATGAGGCTCCATGATGCCATTATGGTAGGGTGGAGAGCAAGCCCTACTGATTTGTGTGTATTTCATTGTATTAGTAGATATTGTTGTAATATTGAAAGTTAGTATTTTGCTGGAAAATGAGAAGATGAAAAGAGCAAGTCTTAATTTGGTGTGTGCCCTTCATTGTAATCCTATAAATTTGTTGTAATAGGGAAACCTATTGTTTTGATGTATCATAAAAGGGAATGGAAGAGAGCAAGTCCTTGTAAAACTAATGTAACAATGATGTAGATCTTAAAGTAATGAAAGAAGTATGTATATATACATGATCACATTCTATTCAATAAGGAAGGGAAAAGTTTAATTATTTTATCAATATGATATGGTTTAAAAATGAATGAGTATGTGCTACGTCTCCAAGGAATTCCTCTATACTAATTATTAAAAAAAATAAAAAAAATGGTTGCAATCTGAAAGTTAGAGTCTAAAATTTCATATTGTATGTTATTTGAATGCCTAAATCTAGGTATTAATTAGACTGGGAAATATACTTGTAAAATTAAAGGATCTATGAACCAAGTGTAGGAGTGGATACCCATACTTATGAAACTAGTAAGAATTAAATGCCTCCATACATGGTCGTAAGGAATAGATGTAAAACAAACTCATTTAAGTATTTGAAAAAAATATATATATATTATTCCATGAATGTTCTTGGTCTCCGATAGATACCTAGTAGCTTATAACTGATATGAATATTGTTGCTACTCTTTTCTTTTTCTTTTTTTAAGAATGTTATCTTAAATATGGGTAATCTTTTAGGAAAACAACTTAACCTATGTTTGAAGATTAAATAAATTGTTCTCACATAACCGTCATACCAATTAAGAATAAACCCAAACACAAAAAAAGAAAGAAAGAAAAGATATCCAAGTAGAGTGAACTATGAAATTAGTGTCTAAGAGGATCAGGCTTGAGAAAAGTGTTATATTAAAACTTCAATAATTGAAGAAATTTTCAGGAATAACTAAAACAAAATAGAGGCCTTCTACAAAAGCTTTTAAATTTAGTACAAATGATCAAGTCATAGCAGTGAAAGAATAGGCCATGAATTTCTTTAATGTTTGAAGCCTATTGAACCTAGTCATGGCTTTCAGTTTATCTAAACTTGTGACTTCAACTGATGTTCCATAAGTATATTTCGAAAGAGTCTCTTCTGTTGCAAACGGTGATATTGGATCTAAAGACGTGTATTTCGTAGGAAAAAGAACAACGACCTTCTTGTTCAAAGACACCATATTTGAAGTGGAATGCTTGTCCTTCACCCAAGACCCCTCGCACCTGCAGTAGCTAATCAAAAGGAAAATAAAAAATGTTAGGGTCTGCAGTTTGTAAAATAAAATAACATGTAAACATAAACCAAGAAAAATAAATAAAATCTTTCTCTTATTTGATCTGCAAAACTGTCTGCTTCGCTATCACTCAAACTGTTGCGCCATATGGGTAGATGCACCCATCTTCTATCCTCCCATGCAACTGTAAAGGATGGCGTGTAGTCTAGGATATGTAAACCAAGGTTTCGACACCTCAGTAGACTTTTATTATAAACCAGTGGGTTCCTTATTGACATGCGTTGCACCAACTTTTCTAGCAAATAGGCACCTTAGCATTTATTGCCTTGGTTGAATGGCATGTTAACCCCAAATAGAGCATGGAATACAGTCATTCAAGGTACAACTTGCTTAAGGGAGGCCGTCGATGGGAAATAAGTTCGTCCTGCTCTAGATGAAAAGACAATGTGCCACTCTTGATTCTTCCCATTTACGCCTTAAAATACATAATAGTAATAGGAAACTCAAAATTTATATGTACCAAATCGTGTTCTTCTGTTATGATATGAAATGTCAGAGGGCAATAAATTGTTGATCACCATTGTAGACAAATCATTGATTTATTTGAAGAAACCACTTGGCGTGAATAATGTTTTGTTGCAAGTTGCTCTTGGCATGCTGGTCACCGTCTATTTTTAGCTTGCCAGTGAACAACGAGTATTTTGTTGTCTATTAAATGTTCATCTTCCTACCATTCGCTCAAATCTTGGGGTCGTAGCCTTTCATTGGTATTAGCACTACATTAATTGTGGGTAACCTATAAGGTGTTAGGCGACAAGTGTCTCAGACCCTGATAGCGCACCTCCATCACGCCATATTAAATTTTCCCAGCAAATGAAAATGGGGTGTTGGCATGTATGATGGCGAGGTAAAATGGGGTTACCAAAGTATGTACCTACTATCGTTGTTGGGAGTGGGAGTGATATAAATTAAATGCAGGCAAATGAGTTCTACCATGTTAAGTAAATAAGGCCGACGCTTTATTTTGAGGGATCTTTCTAGTGATCTTATCTCCCTCATATCACATCAAAACTCCTCAGAGTGTGAATCGAAGTGTAGGCGAGGTTTTCAAGCAATAGGAATGATGTCAACCCTTCCCCGCTAATTTATGATATTCACCTCAATCCCCTTCTTGTTTACCGTGTAGTCTCTGAATCGCTGGAAGGGGATTGTACGTTCATGGTTTTAGTAGTAGATTGTTGCATGAGCATGCACGCGAGTCTCATTCTGGCAGTTAATTGCAGATTAATGTTACCCATCATCAATAAACGTGAGAACAGTGTAGAAAGAGCATTATCAAGTGAAAGGGGTATCAATATGAATGCTACTCATACTTGTAATAACCACACACCCATTTATTATGTCTGAAAAAAAGAAGAAGAAGAGAGTGGCTTCAGCCCGAAAAACTAGAAGTAATTGTCTCCGAATAAAATGCATATATGGTTGGATTGTGTTGTACAGAGGAGAAAAAAAAAGAATATGGGTCACCCACGGATGACTTCACGCAGCCTTAGAATTTTATTCAAGAATACCTGGACACAACTTTTAAGCAAAGAATTTGCAAGCGATAACAAAGTATTTACATAAATGCAACAATTAATATATTATTTGGCATCATTATTAACTATAATGTTTTACTATCCTCACACTTCCACGTGAATGGTTGTTGCCAAAAAAAAAGAGTTCTAAGACTATTTGTGTAAATGATTATCTTATAAAAACATAAAGAAAAAGTAAAGGAGAGACTTTAGCTCTCTTTTTTGATATCATATGGGCTTTTCTCTTAGGTATGTCTTATTACTATTCTTTTCCTTATAAATGTTCCCTTTAAGTGAAAAAGTAGATTTAGTTTTTCTTAGTTATATCTTATATATATATGAGATAAAATGTGAAGTGTAATTATGATTCTTAGTTAATGGAATAAATAAATAAATGAAATAAGAAATCTAAATTATTTATATATATTACTATAAGAGTAATCATAATAAATGAAGTATTTAGGTTTTATGAACATTTATTAATTTATTTATTTTTAAATGTTAAATTATTATTTTATTTTTACATCAAGTGCATAATATTCACATACAAATATATATTGACCTTATCAACACAAACGTTAGGATTATGAAGGAAACATTTGAATAGATGAGCATTGTTTATGTATATGTTTGAGTGCAATGTAGGACATAGGGCCTTACTATCCAAATGAGCAGGTAATGAAGGGTCTACATTGACAATGAGATCAATGATTTAATTTCAATTGTCGTTAATCTATCTACTCTTGCACTGCATATTTCAATTTAATTAGTAAGTAGGGTTGAAACCTAACATTATGAAAGGAGTTAAAGTCAAGGTAGCATATCATCCTAGTAAGATGTGCAAACAAGAATGAAAACTTGATGATAAAATTTCTTAGTAACCATGTTATCTCATCTTGGCAATCACAGTGCCATTTAGCTCAATGTATGTTCTAAAAAAAAAAAAAAATTGTTGGTTTTTCTTGCAAAATTTTAGGCATGACACTTGGTATCAGAGCCCTAGGTTGCAACTCTAGGGAGCTATGGGAATAAATTGGGCATTACGTATTGTGTGTACGCAAAACACCTTGTGCTAGTCAGAAGAAAATGTTCGTAAGGAAAATTCTAAGGGACTTAAATGGTGCAATAAATAAGAACTTAGTGATAATTATCCAACCTAACTAGTTTGTAAAATCCTAAAAGGATCAAGAATTGACCATTATAAATGGGTCAAGGAAGTATTTATTTAAGAAACCCCAATCTAAACTCGATCCGTCATTTTAAGTAAATAAGGTGAATGACCTTGAGTTACATATTGGACCATTTAGCAAAGGTTATGGCATTAATTAGTCTCTTAACATAAAAATTCCTTGAACCTTAGAAAGATAAAATGGAGCTTCTCAAGCATAGTTTTTTTTAAAATACGTGAATAGGTCATCACGATGTGTATTATTAGAGGAACACTACCTTTGTTGACTTCTTAGGACCATAATTCTTAAATATAGTAATGTCATAACTTCTTAAAATTTGGGGTGTTAGGGAGCAACATATTTTCTTATGCAAATTGTGGTATGAATTGAGGAGGGAACATCATAACTACATATGGAAACATGTAACTAGTCAAGAGAAAATAATTATGACCATAAAAGGAGTAATGCGTTAAGGGTTGTAATTAAATGATCCTAAAGTTCTAAACCCCTAAATTGATTAAATCAAAATGATAAAAAGAGTGAAAAGAATAGGAAATCTCTTGACCTTGTATTGAGTACAATTTGAGCACTCCATACATTTTGGATTTAAAATACTATCAAAGATCATAATTAAACTTTAAAGGTGTAAATGGATGGACCTAAGTCTAAGGGATTGCTCATAATTTGGGTATGGATTTGAGACACCCATGAAACGCTACCCGATATGCCTAAGACACAAATAGCCTGGCCTTTCCTATTACCTTGGATCTCAATTTACACATAAGGACTTAATTTGTGAAGCAACTAATGATTCACCTTATAGTTGGAAGGTAAAAATTTCATGAATGATAACATAAACTAATGATCAAGCCTTGTTTTGTATTGTAAGTTCAACTTGGAAGAGTGGTAAAAAAAATAAAATTTAATTCTACCTTGAATTAAAATGATGAAACTTTAGAGCTAACTAAGCACTTTCGCAAGTAAACGGTGACCTAGTTCACTTAATGTAACTATAACTATCAAACTATTATGTTATGTTGTTTAAAGATTAAATAGTAAACAAAATAATAGGGTTCTATGATTTAAGTCAAAAGTGAAGGCAATAGAAGGATACAATTAGATAAGATTGTTGAGGACCAATAAATATGGTGTTGAACTATTCCCTTGTAATAAGTAAACATTAAAAAGATTTGTGACTTAATACCTTGTCAAATGAGGAATTGGAGTTAAAACATTATCTTGTAACTCATGATATTACTACTTCCTTAGGAGACTTGTTGCTTCCCAAATAAGAAAGGATGCATGCCATGCATATGAAGTAATAACACACTCAACTACATGTTGAACTTGAAGGTTGTGTGCATGTCATCAGGATTGAATAATCAATTGTATGAAGTTATAAAATAAGTAATGAATTATGAGTGGTTCACGATGTATTATGTGATGGGAAAGTTAAAATATATAGATAAGAGACACTAAGTAGACCTGTAAAACCTCCAACTAATGTTGTGTATTCTAAACCATTGACTATGCTTACTCTTTAACAAAAAAAAAAAACATTTATACCTAAATGTAACGGAGAAAACCTCATAGTAGGTCAAACTTTTAAGACTTTTACTCATTGTGCACCTTTATAAGGTTAGATAGAACTGTGATTGTAAAATTGATGGTTATAACATCTGATTAAATGGTTCAACCCCGGATAGCGAAATGTAAGTCTTGTAAAAGGATATTAATGCTTAGTAAGAATCACTATTTTATGAATTATCATGTGTTTTATGCATTGAGTGCGCCTTCTTTTCTCATACTGTAATTTTTCAAATGGAAATGGGTTACTCTACTCCTTATTAAGTAGGAAGTTTTTTTTTTAGCATGTTTGAGAAAATATCATGGAAATTACCCATATTGATATGTCGGTGAACATAACAAATGTAGTTGAATAAAAAGGGAAGAGTGGTATGGATATTTACAAAAAAACAATTTTGATCATAAATGTGTTGATAGTAAGATAGGAAGTATGGTGTACCATGTATTGCTAATTGTAGAAAATTTGAGTATTACCTAAATTACAATTGTGAATTATATGGAAATTTATTTTTACAAGTACGCAATGGATAGATGTTAACAAAGTGAACATTGTGTAAAGAAAATAAAGTGTGTATGGGTGTATCAACATTTGTGTTAATAATGTGATGAAACCATGCATTGTTAAGTTCTAGGAAATGGGTTGATATACCTAAGCTATAGTTGTGTATCTTCTAGTGATTTCTTGTACTTATGCAAAGTGAGTAGATATTTCCAAAATTGAAACAAAAAGTGAATATTGTTTATACAAAATAGAATATGTGTAAGTGCACTGCTCTTGTTCTATGGTGAATTCTGTAAAGCGTGTTGTGTTAGGTCATGTAAAGTGAAACCAGTAAATGTATTGTACCCCAAGTATAGGATACAGGGTATCTGACTTGGGATAAGGGTGAGGGAGGTCGAATACGATCCCTTATGAGTACCCTTTGTGATGGACCTTATGTAAGTTAGCTAGTTGTGTGTTTATGTAAACGTGTTAAATGTGTGGATGTGTATTTATCAAATGAAATATGATGTATTCCCTTGTGTTAGTCTTATTTGTATGGTAAATGTGTACCCCTAGTGTTTGGTTCCCCCCTTATGGGAGTGCGATGCCAGCTAGTGTAAATAGGGGTTGAGAGGCACATGTTCTCCCATCGGGAAATTATGAGCTCAGGGCGTTGTCCCTAATCCTGACAAAGGATCTATGTGAGTCATTGTAATCCTCCCATGGATGTTGATCGTGGCCTACTCCCCCACATATGAGAGCCACACTTGTTGGTTCATAGTGCAAACCTATTCCTTGATGTTATAACCCATGGGTAAAGGATGGAATTTTATGGACCACCAGTTACTTATAATTATGTGGTCGAGGACCACTAGTGATTTATATTTATGTGGTCGGGGACCACCAGTGATTCATATTTATGTGGTCAAGGACCACCAATGATGCAAATTTATGTGGTCAGGGACCACCAATTACTTATATTTATGTGGTCAGGGACCACCAATGATGCAGATTTATGTGGTCAGGGACCACCAGTTATTCATGTTTATGTGGTCAGGGACCACCAGTTATTGCATGCTATTATACTTATGTGGTTAGAGAACCACCATTCCCCTCCTCCCCTTAGGTGGCTTATCAAGTCACATGGTGCTCGTAATGTGCAATTTTTATTGTTGGAATATGAATTATTGGTAATTCTTGATTGATGTTTTATTTTATTATGCACCAGCAGTGTGGAATTTTGCATTTATTTTATTAGGCTATTTAGCCATTTGAAGGTTGTTATAGTCCAAATTGCCTCAAGGACTTATTTAATTTCATTTTTGAATTAAGTTTGGAATGTTGAAATGTAGCTACAATTGATCTTTATTTGGTTTCTCTTGATTTTATAATTTTATGTTTTATTGAAACATTGGTTTATGATCTTATGATTTCTCAACTTGAGGCTTTCTTAATGTTTTCTAACTGCTGGTAAACGTGGTGTAATGTGACATATGTAAACTGCCATATCCCGGGGGGTTCCCTGGCAGGTTGTATAGGGGAGTAGATGCGCTGGGGAATTATTCTTGAAAAGGGGTTGTGAATGGGACTGGTATGGGACGGTCATTAATCCATTCTTCCCCTCATTCTACGATTATTCTTATGTATTGGAGGAGTCCTTAGAGAAGGACCTCGAGTGGTATCCAAGAATATCCATCCTTGCAAACCCCATTGTGTGAGCCTTGTGTTGTAAATTATGTGATTGTATGAGGACAGGCGCACCTATTGGGAAGAGCACCCTTTATAGGAGGGCAGGCGCACCCAATTGGGAAGAGCATCCTTGCTATTGTTGTGTGTACATGTGAAATTACAAATAAATGTGATGTGGCATATCTGTGAGCTATGTGAGAAAAATAGTAACATATGATGCAAAGTTAATATTATTTGAGACATGGTATGAGTGCCATAATTACAAGGTAAAATGCTCTCTTAAGCATAGATTTTGACAAAATGTGAAGCTAATAAATTCTAAGACATGATTGGTCAATGAAACAAAAATATTTCCTAACATCATGAGTGATGTTTATGATGCAAAGAAATTTTGGAGGTGTATAAAAGGTTATGAATCCATTTAGATATAGTTTTGCATAATTTAATTGAAGTCGATTACATTGTTAATAAATTAGAGCTACATGGATTGTTGTTAGCAGTTGCTAAATTAATCATATATCAAATAAATGTTCTTTGGGGAGAAATTTTTCTCTAAGTATTTAGATATTTAATTCATGGAAGGAATGTCTTTAATCTGGACTTATAGTTGAATAGTTTAATTGTCTCATCAAGAAAGAAAAACAATTAACACTCTTAAAATATTTATGTGCATTGTTATATGAAGATTATGTTCCAAACCCTAACGACTTCCAGGAGGAAGTCTAAGCTAAGGGGAGGGGGATGTAAGACCCCACTTTGCATGTGAATAATACAATCTTAATTTTGTTATATACTTATAGATGCTTAGATATATTTCAGGCAATGCATAGTGTGATTTCATGAAAATGTGCTTGTCTTTCATTTTGAAATGTTTTTATTTCCATGGAAGTATTAGGCACTTGTAAACTATGAATGTGAATTGGAATTTTAATGAAATGGTTGCACAATTAAATCTTATTTTAGTACCAAATTAATGTGATATATGATTGTTCCTTATGATTTCATTGGGAATGTGCAGGAAAGAAAGGAGGTGCTAATACGAGAACACAGAACCGATGAGAACAAATTGAAAGACACCATTTTGTGCTTATGAACTTGTTTTCCTTATTTTGGTGCCGAGGGAAAATAGTTACTATGTTTATTCTTTTGGGTTGAAAGGTTATTTAATTGTGTCATGTGAGATGTAAGTTGGGGTTAAGGTTTATGAACCCTTATCCAAGTGTGAAACTCGGATAGAACCTTAAATGGGACTTTAAAGAGGGTTTTTGGTCAATTTCTTTAGTTGGGATACAAAGATAAACCCCCTAGGGTCTATACCATAGTTGTAGGGGACAGGTGGGCAAGCATTATGGTCCCAAGGACATGATTTGACCCTTCAAAAAGTCCACTTGAAAGGGAGTGGCGAATTTGAGTCTTTGGGAGTTGGGAGAAGTGACTTATCACTTCCCCACCACACTCCCCAAAGTTCATTAATGAACTTGGAAAGAGCATCAAATCTCTCACATGTGTGGAGCCACCTTGTAAGGGTCATTGGGTAGAGTGTCATAGTACTTTCCCCATCTCCCCAAAAGTCTCACACATGTGTGAGAGCTTGTGGGGATGTGTGTTGAAAGATCAAATGAGAGAGTGACAAGTGTCTCTCTCTCATTCAGGTGAATTCAAGTTGAATGCCTATATACTTGGATGGAAAAGAGGAAGTGGTGTTACCCACTTCTCCTTCTGGAGAACTTTAGTGGAGATGGCAGAAAGAATGAGAGGAGGAGAGGAGTCCACCTCTTTGAGAAGAAAGTGTTCAAGATGACTTGGCTTAAAGGAAAGATGGTTGAAAGAGTTCAACCCCTTCACCAAATAGAAAGAAGATAAGTTCTTATTTCCATTTACTCTTGTGTATTTGTTGTAAGAATGTGGCATGTAGTATAGATCATGGTTGAACATAGAGATTAGAGAACCTAGATGCATGAGATTCAAAGCTATGTTATTATTGTTCCTTTGTAAGAATTTGAAAAGACTCCATTGATCATCTTGGAGCTAAAAGTCTACCTTGCTCGGGGGTATGGCTAGAGCCCATGAGGCTCCATGATGCCATTATGGTAGGGTGGAGAGCAAGCCCTACTGATTTGTGTGTATTTCATTGTATTAGTAGATATTGTTGTAATATTGAAAGTTAGTATTTTGCTGGAAAATGAGAAGAGGAAAAGAGCAAGTCTTAATTTGGTGTGTGCCCTTCATTGTAATCCTATAAATTTGTTGTATTAGGGATGCCTATTGTTTTGATGTATCATAAAAGGGAATGGAAGAGAGCAAGTCCTTGTGAAACTAATGTAACAATGATGTAGATCTTAAAGTAATGAAAGAAGTATGTATATATACATGATCACATTCTATTCAATAAGGAAGGGAAAAGTTTAATTATTTTATCAATATGATATGGTTTAAAAATGAATGAGTATGTGCTACGTCTCCAAGGAATTCCTCTATACTAATTATTAAAAAAAATAAAAAAAATGGTTGCAATCTGAAAGTTAGAGTCTAAAATTTCATATTGTATGTTATTTGAATGCCTAAATCTAGGTATTAATTAGACTGGGAAATATACTTGTAAAATTAAAGGATCTATGAACCAAGTGTAGGAGTGGATACCCATACTTATGAAACTAGTAAGAATTAAATGCCTCCATACATGGTCGTAAGGAATAGATGTAAAACAAACTCATTTAAGTATTTGAAAAAAATATATATATATTATTCCATGAATGTTCTTGGTCTCCGATAGATACCTAGTAGCTTATAACTGATATGAATATTGTTGCTACTCTTTTCTTTTTCTTTTTTTAAGAATGTTATCTTAAATATGGGTAATCTTTTAGGAAAACAACTTAACCTATGTTTGAAGATTAAATAAATTGTTCTCACATAACCGTCATACCAATTAAGAATAAACCCAAACACAAAAAAAGAAAGAAAGAAAAGATATCCAAGTAGAGTGAACTGTGAAATTAGTGTCTAAGAAGATAAGGAACAGTGTTATATTTAAACCTCAATAATCAAAGAAATTTTCAGGAATAACTAAAAACAAAATAGAGGCCTTCTACAAAAGCTTTTAAATTTAGTACAAATGATCAAGTCATAGCAGTGAAAGAATAGGCCATGAATTTCTTTAATGTTTGAAGCCTATTGAACTTGGTCATGGTTTTCAGTTTATTTAGACTTGTGACTTCGACTGATGTTCCATAAGTATATTTCGATAGAGTCTCTTCTGTTGCAAACGGTGGTATTGGACATAAAGACATGTATTTCGTAGGCAAAAGAACAACGACCTTCTTGTTCAAAGACACCATATTTGAAGTGGAATGTTGTCCTTCACCCAAGACCCCTCGCACCTGCAGTAGCTAATCAAACGGAGAATAACAGATGTTAGGGTCTGCAGTTTGTAAAATAAAATAACATGTAAACATAACCCAAGAAAAATAAATGAAATCTTCCTCTTGTTTGATCTGCAAAACTGTCTGTTTCACTATCACTCAAACTGTTACGCCATATGGGTAGATGCACCCATCTTCTATCCTCCCATGCAGCTGTAAAGGATGGCGTGCAGTCTAGGATCTGTAAACCAAGGTTTCGACACCTCAGTAGACTTTTATTGCAAACCAATGGGTTCCTTATTGTAATGCGTTGCACCAAATTTTCCAGCAAATAGGCACCTTAGCATTTACTGCCTCGGTTGAATGGCGTGTTAACCCCAAACAGAGCATGAAATGTCGTCATTCAAGGTACAACTTGCTTAAGGGAGGTCATCGATGGGAAAGAAGTTCGTCCTGCTTTAGATGAAAAGACAATGTGCCACTCTTGATTCCATC
>VDFB02156668.1:0-46852 GCA_007258455.2 Sequoia sempervirens | reverse complement strand
ACAAAGATAAGTAAAAGCATTAACGGAACATAAAATCACAGAACACATGAACACTAGGATTTTACGTGGAAAACCCAAAATGGGAAAAACCACAGTGAGTGCTAGGTCACAATATAGTATAACCGGTTATAAGATATTACAAAATGGGTGGCTCACTGCCAAGACTTATTGTCCAAATAAAAATGCTCATTGCCTACAGAATTATAATGAAAAAATGGCTTATAGCCGGAATGAACTAATAAAGTACACCTAGTGAGTGCAAATTCAATTCCAATGAAGCTCGGTAAACTAACTTGACACACTTCATCATATTCACTCTTCTTCACATTCACATTCACAACACAGTTATCTCATACACAATCTTCAAAAACTATCCAATATACATATTTGATCTTCTTCGCAAGCATCAATTAGGTTGGCCTAATTAGATGCACTTCTTATTTACCAAAAATACAAATTGTTGGCTTCAACCATCCACAAAATCTTCCCAAATAGAAATTCAAATGCCCAACATGCTACATTATGTCAACATGAACCTAAGATAGGTCGCACATATTTCTGCAAAAAATAATTCACCATTACATAATACATCCATTAGGTTAGCCAAGGATAGACCTAATAGCACAACAAAGTAATATTGATACTCCATACAAGCCTCTGAGTACGTGAGATCTTGAATGTATGTGCTTCCAGCATCCATAAACCATTTCCCAAAACTGCAAGCAACAGTAATCACCAGCAAACAATTGTGGACCAAAATACTAGAGGATATACCAAAATACCGAAGAATGTAAGCATTATACCGGTTCAAATACCGGAACAGATTCAGACTTGATCTTGCAGTTGCAACTCATATATCATGGTGACATCAATGAAAATACAAAAACAACAAAATGAGATTTTCTTCTTCATTTTTCCAACAGTCCCCAATGATCATAACACAAGAATAAAAATCAAAGCATATGACGATGTCGAATGAGAATCAGTAGGCACTATCATATTGCTTATATAGGTTGGACCTCTTACAATTAAGACAGTCTATCAAATCATAGATCTAGAGACCCTATATAACATTCTCCTTGGATGTCCATGGATCCATTCCATGCAAGTCGTGCCATCTACTTTACACCAATGCATCAAGTTCCTATACAACAGAATTGAAGTGACCATCTCAATAGACCTGAGTCCCTATATGCATCACTGACCCTCCTAGAGCAATCATGGCCTCCTAGAGCATTGCCTTACTAATATTGTCATCCCATCTTCCTCTACAATAGTTGAGCCTTCAGTATCACATACTTCTCCCACTCCCTCAATCCAAGTTAATGTTAAAAACCTTAGAGTTGGAGAATATGAATTACAAGCATACCTTCCATAGGTTGAACCGTTATCATCCACATCCCAATCATTCAATGTCCATGATAATCTCATATTTAATCAAGGAATTTATGATAATCCAATTTTCTAAGATGATCCTATGGAGGATATCCCTGACATCCTTCTTCATTCTAGGATCATATTCCCTCTAGTCTAATGCATGGGCTACCACCCTTCTCTCTCGAGAATACTAAGTTAGAGTATGCATTTATAGATGTTTCTCCTACTAAGATTTCCTAACTCGTTGATGACGAGCGGGTTTCCTTTGGTATTATCAATACTAAAAAGGATAGTCTTGAGGAATGTGTTGATGACATCACCCAACCTATACAAGAATCATTCATATCCACCAATCCATTAAATTCATAAAATTTCACCCATTTCCTAAACTTGGATCAACAAGTGTTGACTATGAAAAAGGATAAGGCCACAAGTCAAAAGATAAGAATGAAAAAGCCTTTATCACAAAAAGATACAAGGTCAAAGTAGAAGCAGAAAGATCAAAAGAATCCCTTAGAGAAAAATCAAATGTAAAAATGCTCTAGACAAGCAAAAAGAAAAAATATGAAATTGATCTTTAATTATGCATCTAATCCCACAATAATAGGGGGCATATGTAAAATACGACCTTTGAAATATGAACCCGTTGATCTAACATTTCTATCTGCATTAGTATTCCATAATATGTATAATCTAGTGAATTTTCCTACATTCATAAATCCACTGTCTCCTAATAACTTAGTTGGTGATGTCATGCAACATATCTTCGACGATGACCCCTTGATGTACTCTAATCCATTGGTTTTCCAATTGTTAGCAAACATATTGGTCATTGCAATTTGATGTGATAAATGACCCTCAATTTCCCAACTGAGCAATGATGCAATGTAACTAACAATTCTGGAGATCGCTATTGAATTAGTGATCTTCCTCTAAATTTTAGAGGTAGAGCTCCCTCTTATAATCTTCATTGAATTGGAAAAGACTGAAAATAAAACTAAGGTGTGCTTTTAACCAAAAAGTAGTAAAGACGATTAACATCTACCCATAACCATGAAAATAGATGTGGTTGATTAATTCAGAATAAAATGAATGCAGATAAATGATACAAATCCCACCTATTCTACACCCATAGATAGTAATGAATTGATAAGAGGAGAGTTATATTTCTCTCAACACATATCAAACATAAAAAAGATATGAATCTGAAACCCGGATACAACCATACATAACAAGAGAAAATTGAAGATTGACTACAGATTAACATACGAAGACTGCAATCAAAGAAGACATTTACAAACCAAAGTTCTGAAAATAATTCTCTATTTCTCCAACAAAACAAAACTCAAAGTTTCTAAAATTTCCCCTGTACATAGACTGAGTCAAGAAGAAAGATAACTAGAATTACATAAAACTCTCCTCTCCCCCTCTTCACAGACAGCCCGGAAAGATCCCCTTTACATTAAAAAATTTACAATAAATAATCTTCAAAAGGACCTTCGAAGGGTGACTCCTCAGTTGTCGTAACCAGTTCTTGATGATTCGTTATAAAGGGACTCTTCAGTTTCTCTTAATTTCGCAATTGTTATCTTTGTCTTAACTGATTCTTGAAAATCAATTAAAAATAAAGAAGCCTTTTCTCCTATGATACCTGTAGCCACTTCTTGAAAACCAACGATATCCAGATTATAAAAATCTTCAATCCTCTAAAATAATATTCTTGAGCACAAAAATCCTGAGGCATTTTCATTAAATCTGTACCTACATCTCTTGCTATTGCCACGTATCATTTGATATAATCTTCCTCGGAGAATTTGAATCACTCTTCATAACATTTCACCATCGATTAAATACTAGTTGCAGCTTGATTATTCATGGCACCATTTTATTCTTGTGGGTACCTCTCTGAAACTCTCACTTAAATTTTCCCAAAGTTGCATGTAAACATTTTATCTGCCTTTCACATATAATGAGGACTTTGATGGTTTCTAGAACTACTTCGACCATTCAGTAGTCTCCAAATGTCAGTACTACTGCAATAATATGCATTTCAAAGATTCCATTGTTTAGTTGATCTGTTTGATTCAACGTCCCTGCCATAAGTAGCGAATATGCTGCTTCAATGAGTAATTTGACAAATATGTAAATTCCGATTGGGACAATAAGACTTACAGCCTTTATTGCATATATGAAGATTACTATTATCGTGGACCATATCTTCAACCCAAATGAAGACCATGCCTAAGTTGATACTCGTATTCATGATTTAATCTTATCAATGATTCACATCATACCGGAATTTGATAGGACCAATAAAACATCTAACCTCCTGACTTCTCAAACGTAGTGGCATAGTGATTAAAATTCCAGTTTACTGCAGTGATAATCCAACGACCAATTCTGCCTTAGTATGTTGAAGAAATTCTATCGCCTTCCATAATGAATATGGGTAATCAAGAGTCCAAAATATGTGAGCAGAACAACCACAAAAAGGCCTGAGCTCCATTTGCTCAATGTAGAATATTAAGACATTGAAGCCAACAATGCTAAGATAAAGACCCAATAATCTTGTCCTTTGAAGCTTTACTCAGACAAACAATGTAGGCCTTCAGACATTTCTTTTCATCATGATCCACAGTAGTAAGAAAATACATTTTCACAACTAGCATAGGCTTGAATGACAAAGGAAAATTCTTAAATTTTTCAATGCTCAAAAATGGGGCTAACACCAATCTCCTCATCAAGAGAAGTATGACGATCTATGTAGGATGCATTCTACGAATCATACTTTAGCTCCTCCTACTTGCAACATATCGCATTCCATGTCTATAGTTTCATACACTTCGCATCCATTTGTTGATCACTAGCGTACGTCTCTTGAAGAGCATCCACCGTGATCGCAGCATTGTTGAAATTCCAATAAAGGTCACCTTGATAAAAACCTAGCAAACATGTGTCTTGTGTGATATCATAAAATCAAAAAATAAAAAAATAAAAAAAGAAAAGAGACAAATAATTTGTCCTATAGTGAAAACCTGGAAATAGGCGCCATGTGTAGTCGGATAATTCTCTACCACCAATCACTACTCTATCTAATTACGTCCATAAAAACCTGAGCATATGCACTTTCATAATAAAATCTTTCTCACCCCTTCTCATGGGTTGAGATTGATTAAACACTTAGAGTCAACCGCTTATCATATTCACCCTTTCATAATAACTAGTCATGTTCTAGACTGGGGGAAACCCTCAACCTATGGGTTTCAAAAGGATCTTACACATGGTATCCGAGGATGTTATCACAAAAATACAAAAACATCAAAACATTCAAATATCCTTCAAAAGAGTCCAAAAATAATCATAAAATGTCAAAAAATAAAAACAATATCAATCCATGGTATCGAACTACATTGCCTTTGCTCATGTATGTAGGTAAGGTGAATCACTGATGAGCCCCCGAGGCATAGGTTTGTCCTTTAGGGTTCATCATGGTCAAATCTTCATCATATTCAACATTTCTAGAATAAAATGTCACTTATCATGGTCAGTTGAACTGTGTTGTCTTTGTATTTGTCACGTAGGCAAGGCCATCATTGATGAGTCCCCGAGGCATAGGCCAGTCCCCTTAGGGTCCATCACAATAAGCTTTTCATCACAATCTGAATTTCATAAGTAAAACTATCATTTGTAGAGAATGAACATGTTGGACACAAACGAGATATCTTACATAGAACCAAACTTAACAAATCATGGAACAATAGATGAAACTACCAAACTAGCCTTCAACTAGGATGATCAATAGTCCACAAATGTTACCTATCTTATAAAAAAACATTTGTCTTCAAGGATTTTGCATTATTGAAACCAAACCAGGCATCTTACACAAAATGTCTCTCCATAAAACAAACACAATCTTTTGAAAACATATCAAACACTTATCAGTGAACAAAAAGGTCTCAATAGTTGTTGACTCATTTGGTCTAGTTTAGTTTTATCTTATATGATGTCATATTCCTAAGCTACCTGATGATATCCACAAGTGATTAGAGTAATGATGATGGATTAAGACGTTTCTTTATGTTGATTTTTGCTTGTGGTTTGTCTTGGTAACATGATTGGTGCAACTAAGGTCCTTGTGTGTGAGTTGGATTCTATCTAGCATAATCAAACCATCCTATGCAAGTCAAAGGTTAGTTGACGCTTTCTTAAAGCAGGATTAACATGCTTTATGGTTATTACCTCACATATTCCAACAAGGTTCTATTGTCATTAATCTGAATCAAAACACTCCTTGTTTGATGTATCTTAATCTTTGACAAATTGATACTAAATGTCACCAAGGTTTTTCCCAACTTGTATAGTATCCACTTGTCTATATGTCAAAATATTTTAAGCGAACGGAAATAAAAGCTTCCTTCACAATTCATGATTAGGTGTGTATACATCTGCTTGTTCCATAACAAAAATGCTCAATGATGATAAAGCATGCATTGTTGAAAGCTCAAGTAATATCAATCAATTTACATAAATGGTGATTTGAATGAACGATCTATCTAAATGGTTCTACACTCCTTACTAACTATTTCTTTTGACAGTCCCATAGTCATCTCAATGGCGTGTTATGACACACAAAAACAAATGTATGAGTTGCATCATCCTACATCCATAATCATGTTAGAGCATCATATCTCATGTGTATATAATTCATACATACTCCATAAGAAAATACAAAAAAGATAGATAAATTTGTATCACATGTTAGAATCACCATCCATATAGCATCGTATCAAATATGGCATAACATGTCCTAAACAAATAATGTTATCATGGGTATCAATCATAGAAGCATCATAGGTCACATCATAGATCTTTAACATTAAATATCTATATATCATGACATGCATATAAGTATAAATTAAAATCCATACATAAGCATAAACATAACATAATGCATACATAAGCATCCATCATATAGAAACATGCATACATATAGCATATCATGTGAATCACCTCCAAAAATGATATATCTCATATATATCCAAAAAATAATGTGTCATAGTACAAATCATGATAGTGTCAAAAATGTGGAGCTTGCGGGCTCAATCAAAAATATACATGTCCATATACAAAAAAATAGGCCTAGCCTGTGCAACCCCTGTCCCCTAAAGGTGAATGAGTGGAGGGGGGTTTGTCCTCTCTTTTCCCTAATCTTGATGGCATCTGATGCTCCCTATGGGAATGGTGCGGTGATTGATATAGGGATCTCTTCGGCTGGGATACCCCTCTGCTACTCTGTGATCGACATGAGTGGGATCGACTCTAACTACTCGGTAACTGGGTGCCCTCTCGAATGTTGGAACTACACTATCATATAAATCTTTGTACTCAACATCCACCTCCTCCACTTCGACCTCATGTTGTTCCATGACCTCCTACTCTCCCTCCTCACGAATAGGAGGTAAGTGTCTCAAAATATGAGGTGGAATCCCACCTCTGTCTCCTCAACCTATGTCTCTTATGCCTCTCTCATTGTCTCCATCCAATAGGGAATCTATCCCCATCCAACAAGGAACTTGTGTCCTCGACAGTTAGGAATAATACCTTCGATGATTCTACAGATCACAACTATAAGTCTCTCATTCTATCATATATTGTATCCCAACGAATAGTAGCTAGACCATACTTTAGATCATAAACAATGCGCTCTCCATGGATCAAAAGTCAAAGTATACGCCAGACATCCTCAAGAGTAATAGTTGCCTCTCTTGTGGGTAAATGAAAATAACTAGTCTCGGAGTGTCTTCTCTCTGCCAAAGCAGTCAATATACCTCAATTAGCCTAGATCATGAGCATGAATGTGACATGATATAACCCCAAGGCATGCATAACATCCCTGTCCTCCTCATTCAAATGATCTCGCAATATGAATGAAGAAGGTTGGCGCTCTCAAGTATAAATTGGAGGAAATCTCAACTACGCTCACAAGAAAATCACATTATGTCAGTCAGGATGCCTAAATGATCCTATGGACCTTTTACACAGAGAAAATTTTATCAAAAGCTCAATTTTGCTAACAATCAAATGTGTCATACCTTTCAACAAATGTGGCTTACCAATGTGTCATACATGCAATTGCGAGCAAGCTAAGCACATGTGACACACTGTCTAATGTATGCATTGCAGGATTACAAATACAATTTTCTAACCTACGTATGTGGTGTAACATGACAATTGTGGTGCATGACACACTTGTGAGCAGCATAACAAATGCAGCTCTTTTTAACAATTGTGATGCACCACACATTTGTGGTGCACCCACTAACAAATATGGCAAACGCAATTATAGTTGCGGTGCATAAATTGCACCGCATCTATTTGGTCATTTTTGACCCCTAAAATCTACTAAAAAAAAAAAATCAAAGCGGGAAAGGGTTACATACCACACTACCCAATCCCTCAGGCAGCTAAAAGGCCCGTACTCAATAATTGTGATGTGAGGCGAGTAGAACAAGCAACATCTCTAAATTGAAAAGAGCAAAAGCAAACTAAGAAGAGCAATGGAAGTAATCCATGACAACATGGTAAAGATGAAGGTGTCATTCGTTTGAATCTAATTTTATCCATGTTGCATGTTTTCTATTGATTAAATTGGATCATGTTTGAGTATAGGATTGCAAATCATGGTCGTTTGCTTTGATTCCTATTATCTCTATAACTAAAAGTCAATTTTTCGACTTACAATTTATTTGTTAAAAAAATGACAAATAAATTAAGGGTAAGGGCTCTCTCATTTTATATTAACTTGCAAAAAGAAAGATACATGTTTATGATAGAACATGAAAAAAAATAACATTAACCCTATATTTTATGACATCAACCCCTGAAGACTACCTCTATAGACATAGATTTCACCATACCTATCTATTATATAATTAATTGCAAGCAATAAAAGACTATACCCATATTATAAAACTCGACTATTGATTACATATAATGGATTATTGTATGTTCTATTAAACAAAAACAAAAACTGACCATATAAAGCAAATCATTTTGACAATATTTACAACAAACAAACTAAGAGACTCAACCTTAAATTTTCAGTATGCAAGACCAAATCAAATAAGCTCACCATCCTCCCTCTAAGCCAAAAAGATCATCCTCTTAATTCACTAGAGAAACCCGTTGAGTAAGGATTCTAATTGTTTTTCTATCTTGGTAACCATGAATCTATCCTGTGAAGAAGACTTATTTGCATGAAGAAGATTTCTCATATCTACTACAAGTTGGTACCCTTCCAGCCAACATCCATCCCTCAGACAATGCTTGATGAAATCTAACTCCTTAATGAATGATTTTATACGAGCTTCAACAACCCTAGCCATTTGATAAGCAAGGCCACTAAATTTGAACCTAGAACACAACATCAAAGAAGGATTTTAAGAATATGCTTTATCAACTATGTCCACCAATCTTAAATAAAACTTCTCACATATGTAAAACCTACCCAAAGCTTTCATTAACACCTTGTAAAAATAGCTATCTTAAATACATCTATCTAAAAGATGCCGAGAGATATCAATCTTGAGATGCATAAAAAAATAAGTCTTGAGGTGCCTACAAAAATGAATTTAGAGACTATATTCAAGTTGACCCTATGATGTGTAAAGTACTAAAAATATATATATATATTTCCCTAGAATTTTTACAATTGCTTACCTCAAGTCTTCCTCTTGGAAAATACTTTCTTAACCCTCGTAGAGGAAACATCCCTTATAAAATTTGTTTGCCTCACTATTGCACCCAACACTATCATCTCCATGCATCCAAACAACAATGCAAATGCTACATGCCAAGTGTATGATGAAGAGGCGATCAAATCTCATAAATAAATTATCCTAGTAGAGTCCAAAGAAATAATTGCGACTACTCTATCCTCAAAAATCCATATTAGCTAACATTACTTCACACACAATCCAAACCTTGCCACCTATCAATTTGATTGTTGGTAAGGATTGCCTCTGCTCAATATTGCAACCAGATAGAAAAAAAAAAACCATCACATTACCTTCACGATAACATTCTGATATGGAGAAATCCTCTAAAGAATCAAAAACATATTTTGTATTTTCTAATTTATTAAAAATCTGTTCTTCAAACTGGGTGGTTATGCGGGTAACTCTTCACAATGGACTGAGTGGCGATGGGCGATTAACTTTGCCATGTCGTCTTTGCCTTTTCTTGCTGGCTGGGTGTCATGGTCAGTTATATGGCAGGCTCACATGACATAATCTCATTGTAATCAAGGGGCAAGGTGTATCTGCTGGCCAGTCTTTTCATGTCAAGATAGTTAGGTTGGCTAGTCTCTGTTTCACCAATTTTGGCTTGACCTTGCATGGTCATTTTGAAGCTTAAGAAAGTAGTTTGGGGTTTGGGGCTGGTTGTAGGGAGAGTTGCTTGATCATATCCTTAGCTTCTTTGGCAATAGCACAATATTGTAAATTTTTCAATATTTATAAAAATCTCATTTTATCTATTGAAAAAAAAATCTATTTATCAAACACTAAAGTAAGATCAATGAATTTTCTATTATAATTATATTGGACGAGGGAGAGGACTTAAAGAATATGAGAGTTGAGGAGGGATTAGGATTCAACCTCATTATTCATACCTCGAGCCAACTTCTTTGATGTCGCCTTGGTTAAAGAATTATTTGAGTATCTAATATGACATCTGACACCAAAGGGGCATGGGTTCCCTTTGGATGCCCCATTAAAATTCATTTTCCAAGTTCCCAATGAGGGAGGAATCCATTTGACTCCTAATATGTCTGAGGACATTGCATTTGATTAATTCATTCCATTAACAAAGATTTCTAATTTATTATTAATATGAATAATATTTAATATTATTAATCTTTTTTTATTTTTATTGCCTAGCTACCTCACCTTTTTAATAAATTTAAAATTTCAACTTTCAGCTTTCACCCTCTTCTTACCATTCCAAAATATAAAATTTAATAACTCCAACAATGTTTTACCTATCATTTTAACTTCATCTTCTTTGTTGCATAACCACTCGACTTTTCTCTCACATTTTCATTTGTTTTTATTATTCAATTTTCAATTTAATATCAGCATTCCAATTTACCTTATCCATTAAATTTAAATTTTCCAATTTTAATTAACACTTAACCCCTACCCATTTTTAGCCCAAATCTTTAATTATTCTTTTAATAATAGTTTTTTCCTCTTTTCTCACAAGAATTTTTACTAAGCAAGATTTATAATCCACCCATCACTCTTTTTATCATTTGACAATTGAATTAGAGTTTCGACCTTTCTCTTTTTATGTCCATTTTTTAATAAAAAAAAATTTTACATTTTTTTAATGAAGAAAAATACATAAAATACAAACTCCCATCATATGAGGGAGTTATCCTCTCAAATGCAAGATGAAATTACACAATACAAAGCCATGCCCACGTCTATTAGAGAATTTGGCATAGTTGTTAAATATTAAGTTAAAATCAAAGGTTGACAAGTTCTAAGAGTACAAATAGTGCCTCAAAGATATTACTTATTTATCTAGTGCATTAATTTTATTGATATAAGATTAAAATAGTACCTCAAAGATAGAGCCTTACAACAATTAAAATATTGCCTCAAAGATACTAGTTATTTATCTAATGCATTAATTTTATTGAATTTACAATTGATTATTGATTGTTTTTCATCAAGTACTAAGTTATAAGTCTCCTATAGACACCTAAAATTGACACATCGTCATTACCCGACTATTTCTTCTATAATTGATTGAATAAAACCAATGTTATTCAACCAATTATCACATTCTCGTATCCTTATTAATTAATAATATTTTATTATTTAATTAATAAAATCACTATTCATCACTATTCACCTTCACTTATTTATAGCCTAAATAATTTAATCTTCCTGCTATAGTCTAATTTATGTTGAAAAATCTAATTATTTATTTATCTAAATGCTCTCATCCTCATCCAAAAAATTAAATAAATATATTATTTATTTAATTTACCTATTTTCCTCCACAAGATTGTGACATGTGTCTTAATCCTATGTTATGAAACAACTATTAAATGACCTACGTAACTAAAAAAATAGAAGTTAAAAAGATAAGATGGGATAAGATGTTATCTTAACAACTAAGACTTCTAGAATGACACCTAGGACCTAAGTAAACATGTGAATAAGTCCCCCTTGCTACGATTAGCTAGGTACAAGAAATATATTCACACCAACACCCCCCATAAGTGCAACTTAGGTAGTAGATTATTATGTAAACTATGCAAAGATGAAAATGATTGTGGGTCCCTGCGAGGCCACATTAGGTACCCATGTACAATGCAAGTGCAATCTCTCACAAGTGGAGTAAAGGAAAAAACACAGTGGGACAAAACTCCTCTCCAAAAGAGAAAAGAAACAAACAAGATGATGTATGGAGGACTCAATGGTACCTCCCAAGGACTACATCTATTGTGTATATACAACGAATAACCCCCCATAAGAGGGAAAAGATAGACAAGATATCCCCCCATAATAAAGAAGCTTCAAAGCCAATGAAGAATGTATGAAAACAAAAGATGATTCAATTCCTACAAGCAACACATCTTCCCTTGGGAAGAGAAAATTCCCAAGGACGATGAAGAAGCCACTCCATATCAAACTAAAAGGAGGAAGAATGAAGTCTCAACATGTATGCCTCTAAAAACTAATTAGGAGTCTCCAAGATTGAAAAAGACAACATATTCAAGGTCAAACTCAACCAAGAAACATGACAAACCAAGTGAATGAGAAAACTCGTGAATGTCGATCTCCAAAGACAAAGATGATGTGATAACAGTTGTACTAAAATTGTCATCAAAGAGGAGAGAAACCCCCCCAAGTGTGTCCTCCAAATCTATAGACTGAGACTCCATAAACAAGTTAGAAATCCCTATCAAATATTCATCCCACAAAGAAAGATCTAAAATACTATGATCATCCTGCTGAACAAAAGCGCCGCTAGTGAAACAAGAAGGAGGTGGAGTAGGAAGCTTGACACTAGTCTCTAGAATACCAAGATTTAGATGACCAAACTCCTCACAAACATGATTCACACTTGATGAATGAGTGTCAATTGCAATCAAAGGAAAATTATCATCAGCTGAAGCAAAATGAAAAAAAGGAATACAAATGAGATGAATGATCAACCATCCTAATACCAATGATATCTTGAGTCTCCAAGTTCCTTATGTATACTCTATCAAGAATGAACTCAATTGTTTTACGTTGTTCGTGCTATGAGTAATTTAATAAATAGAAAGGAGATTGGATGTCAAGGAAGGAACACAAAGTGCATCATTGAAAGTGCCTTCTCCCATGTCAATAGAACCCTTCCCACATACCTCCATATATGTGTTATTACCCATCAAAATATTAGGTGAATTACAAGGCTCAAAAAAAGATAGCATTCCCATAGATGATGCCATATGATGAGATGCCCCTAATTCAAGAAGCCATCTACCAGATTCAAGAATTGTAGAGGCCAAGAATGCTTGTCCTTTAATTTTGTGTAGCATAGTTGTAGATCATGTAGGCCCTATTTGAGATGATCAAGTTGTTGTCGATTGACATGTTAAGAAGACATTGATGAGGGCAGTAGAATGTTATTCTTCTGAACAAGGTGGGCTAGTTCATCAATCTTCTTATCATAACATCTATGCTCATCATGTCTTGGTCATTTACAATATGCACATTTCAACTTATTTTTAGATGATTACTCTTTAAAAGAGGGAGTGGAGTCAAGAGTGCTTTGTGAAGGTGAATCCTTACCTTGCTCATTAGACTTAGGGTCCTTATTTTTCTTCTTATCTTTGTCACCTGAAGCCTTTGTATATTTTGCAAGAAGAGCATGAGATTTGGAAGACTTCAATGTGCCCATGTGTGCCAACTTTGCTTGTTCCCTTCTGAGTTGAGTTGTAAATCCATCAAGAGATGAAATTTTGTGTGCATTGCCTAGGGCATCTATTGTAGCATAAAATGTAGAAACAAACACTAAATAATTAGGACCAAGCGTAGCAAGAATATAAAGAATCAAATTTTCATCCTCTTTAGTGACCCCACAATCAGACAATTGCAATCTAAGAGAATTCAGCCTAGAGAAGAAGTCTTGGATATTATCAAAATTTGAAAGATTGAGTTCATATGTTCATTCTCCAACTTAAATTTCCTCATTTTATCTGGCTTACCAAAGAGACTCTCCAAGGTAGTCCAAACATCATTAGGATGATTACAAGATGTAACATAATATCTAAGATCTGGATAAATGGACAAAATAAGAGTACCAAGGGCTTCATCCCTTCTATCAAACCATTTTCTTCTTTTTGTATCTCTTGCGGATTTTGGATCTGTGTCAAATGTGATTTCTTTGCAACTTCAATCTTAACAATAAAACCTCCATTTGTGATTTCCATTCACAATAATTATATGGAGTTAGAAGTACAGCTTTTGGCAAATCCATGATAAAATCAAAAATTATAATAGAGAAACAACAAATTAACACTCACAATACAAGAAAATAACCCCTTTGTGCCAAAGAAAATGCCACTTTGTTTTGCAAATTTACAACAAGATATTTCAAAGTACCAATCTGAATTCAAACTGCAATTTTAAAATTTTGGCAAAAAAATTGCAAAAAGCGCATGTATAAAACTGAAGTGCTCCTCAATACCTTCCTGATGCTACAAGAATCGAGAAAAATGGAGTTCAAAGAAAAAAGTTATGACCTTAGAGGCTGAAAAAGCAAGATCTAACTTTGAGCGAAGAAAACAAGCATCAAACTACAAAATTTTGAGAAAACACCTACACCAATGAAAACTTGGCATAGCTAGCTTTCTAGCAATATTTCGTTTCAAAAACTCGCCTCTTGGATTGAAAGTTATTGTGATTTGAAAAAATGCCCTATTTAGGGCTTGGGGTTCAAAATCAAGCTCTTGGGGGATGAAATCAACTCACACCATGTGACCGTAGGTGTAAAAGTTGCAAAAAATAAACCACCACTCTAGGCAACAGCGGAGGTCGGTGGTGACTCCACACGCCACCGGGGTAATAAATCCCCCACCCTGTATTGGATATGACCACTGCTTAGAATAAACCATGACCAACCACTGGAAATATTGTCAACAACAAGTTTTTAGAATATAATTTTTAATTAAAAAATTGACAATGCATACGAATAATTTATTTTCTCGAGTACATACAAAGTACAATATGATAGGAGGGTACCATGTACGCAAACGTGACACAAGAAAAGAATATGCCATTTTATAGAGAATGTTCTACACCAATTGTGACTTGTGATCTAACAATGCCAACGAGAGCGTACGGTCGGTACGGATTGTACTATTGACATCATACAATACAAAAAAAATTACGATTTCTATAAAAAAACTCTAATGCCTCTCGAGAAAAAATGTCATATTTTGATGAATTGACAGTCGATCTTTAGGTTTTCGAGCCTTCCAAATGCAATGGAATGGTTAGATTTGGCCCAAAGTGCCCCAAAAATTCAACTAACCCCTAGATCTAGCAACTAAAACCTTTATAGATCAATCAAAACATAACGAAAATTGACGAAATAAAAGGAAAACCTGACTTCCTTTGACGTCATTAATTCAATTGTGAGGTCCTTGAAACCCCAAAATGCACCTCATAAATTCTTCAAGACAAGACAAATTCCTCAAGTGTGGGAAGAAATCAACAACACTAGAGCTTTGATACCATATAGGACTAAATGGTGACTCCCAACACCCCTAAGAATAGTTACTAGACCAAAATATCTTTCACAAGAAAGAAAATGGCAAGAATAGCTTGTTGTATTATGAATGCAAGATTAATTACCGATGTACATGAGAAGCCTTGCTTATAAAAGCAAGCTAAGAGATAGGATTATACAAGATTGTGATGTGTCTTAGTCCTATGTTATGAGACAACTATTAAATGACCTAGGTAACTAACATCAAATAAAATTCAAAAAGATAAGATAAGATCTTATCTTAACAACTAAGACTTATAGAATGACACCTAGGACCTAAGTAAACTTATCACGTGAATAAGTACCCCTTGCAAGGATTATCTAGGTACAAGACATTTACTCACACCAATACTTAGTCCCTTAGTCACCCACTTGCATAATATAATGCTAGTCAAACGCCCCCTCAAACCATTCACATCCCCACATGTGTACAAAGGCATAGCCTTTTGTACACGAGGCAAAGGCCTTTGTACATGTGACATGGTCTTGGTCAAAGGACTTCCACATCCCTCTTGGATACCCCAAAGTACTCTTTTCATCTTATCCATCCACTTCTTCCAAGGAGAATCTTCATCATTGATTCTCACCTAAATCCCTCTCCCTCCATCTCATCCAATCACCACATGCCACTTTTCAACCCCTCCTTGCTTGAGATGTCTCAAGCAATCTTATCCATTAATCTTTTAAACTCGTCATAGTCATCCATCCATTTTCCCAAAATATAAAAAACAACCCCAACCCAAGCCATTGTCATCCACTTTTTGAATGCAATGTTATGCTATCGAAAGTGTGAGCACACATATCAAACTCAATCACTTGGGAAAATCCACTTACAATTGAAAAAGGGAAGTCTAACCAGGATTTATTTATGTTAGATTTTATGTTTACTTCAATTCTGTTAGCCTAAACTGAGTGTTTACTTGTTTCTTTGTGTTGTTTGATTTAATAGCTAAATTGTTCACATTCACACAAAAATCACACACAATTTTTTTGTTTAATGACCCTTCTTTCAAAACAGCAGTTGCACATTTCAGTTTTTTTGTCTTTAGCTAAAGTTTATGTCAAACCTAGATCATTTTGTACCTTGATATAGAAGCACGAACCTAAGTTAAGACCTCTTCAACTAAGAGCCGGGAACTAAAGAATATTTATTTCACCAAAGTTGTCCAAGACATAATCCTAGACACATCACTCATTTCTTGCACCGCCAAAATATTTAAACC
The DNA here is from genome assembly GCA_007258455.2 of Sequoia sempervirens. Classification (NCBI taxonomy): domain Eukaryota; kingdom Viridiplantae; phylum Streptophyta; class Pinopsida; order Cupressales; family Cupressaceae; genus Sequoia; species Sequoia sempervirens. The sequence continues at coordinate 30,416 of VDFB02156668.1, read as the reverse complement.
TTGGTGGATAGTATAGTTCCAAAAAATACCATCACCCTTGCAAACTATGCTCAACCAATTGAACTAAACCCTTGTTACACAACTTTTTAAAAAAAAACAAGATTTGTTATAATATTTAAATGTCCTAATTTTTCAAAATTAGTGCTCACAAGTTTTAGAGTTCGCCTTTTCCTTCCAAAATCTTAAATGAATTTCTCTTATGATAAAAAGATGGAGTGAAAACTTTAATATATATTTATATGTATTAAGGAATATAACTCAATTTTTTTGATAAAGATGTTTGTTCCTAGACATACTTGTATTGGTGTGCATTCTCATATTAAGACATCCATTAATTATTATTTATTATCATTAGAACTAGTATGTTTTCTTCTTAACTATTAAACTTCAATAGGTACTATTTCAAAATGCCTTTGTTGCAAGTATGAATGAGTATGGTGGTGTTATTAATGTTGTCATTGATGTCAACACTGTATAGGTTGTTGCAGAGAAGGAATCAAGTGATTGCAAGTTGTGCATGTATAGTTGAGATACTTTTGAGATGTTGTGAGTACATGGAGCTACCTTTATGGTGTTGCAGGTGTGCTAATATGATGAGTTGCCAAGTGTTTTTAAGAAAATTAATAAATAGTGAAGACAGACTTGTGTGAGTGTTCAGAATGTGCTCCGATATGTGGTCTGCATTTCTTCTGTGTTGATCACTTATGCTTGTGCGGATCTGAAGTGTTGTTTATGGGAATCCTTGGGTGATATATCTTGGATTGTAGCTTTTGGTTTGATGAAGAGTGAAAGTTGATTCCGCTGGTTTGTGAACTGGTCTGGCAGAGTTGTTTGTCTATAGACTAGGAGAAGTGTATCTGCTTCGCAGTCCTTCGCTAGTTTTTTCAGGTCTTGTGGATCTAGAAGAAGGCTTGTAATGATGTTATTTGTATCCTTTCAAAGGTGTTCATGGTTTGGTGCTCCGGAAGACTAGTTTCAAAGTTTCTATGTGTGTCTGTGTAGTCTGGATGGACTGATGGAATGTATTTTGTGTATGAAGGATGTTGCATTAGCTGTGGATGAATCTGAAGGCATCTAAGATGTGTTCTAGTGTATTGTGAAGCATGTTTGTGGTTCGCATGTTATCTTCTTGTTGTGAAAGCATGTACTTCAAAGTTCATTGATGTTTTCATTAGGTTTGATCGACCTAGTGTTTACACGTCATGCGAAGGATAAGTATCAATTAAGGAAGCGTGTGATTGATCTGAGATGTTTTTTTGGGTCTTGGTTAAGTGTTGGTTTGGTTTTCTCTCATTCTTATCCACCACGAGAATGTTGACTTGCCGACCTAATTTGAATTTGTAAAATGAAGCCTGTGTAGCCGACCTTGGAGAAAGTTTCTAAGGTTGATGATGATATAAATACAAGACATGATGTTAAGCATTGTAAGACACAAGTGTGAGAAGTAAGAGTGTGTGAAAGTGTATTAAGGCAGCAATACTTTAATGTGTTAGACTCCTGAAAGCAGTGAGCTAATGGTGTATATGATTCTCTAATCAAGGTTGCGGATGTGTGGAAGTTGTTGTGGTGGATCTTTTGTTGCATTGAGATAGTGTTCTCTATGTAACATTCTTATTTCTATCTTTCTATATCTGTAGGAAGTGAGCCTCCCTATTGGACAGTGAGTCTTATATGGACAGTGAGTCCTATCTTAGGCAGTGAGCCTCTTTGTAAACAGTTTTGCAATTACTCTATATTGTGAGTTAATCCACACCATGGTTTTTCCCTTATTGGATTTTCCACATAAATCTGGTGTTTCTTGTGTTGATATTGCTTTCTTTTATTTTCACTTCATGCTCATACTTAATAACAAATTAAAGGGGATGTGGAGTTAATAATTGTTTGAGATTTGTGAATGTGATTGGTGACAACTGATTCACCCCCCCCCCCAGTTGTCTTGTGCATTTTAACAACCTTTAGAAGAGTTAACAATATTTCAAGAAATATAAAATAAATAAATAAATAAAATGTTAAATTGTCAATTTTGGCTAAAATTCTGGTAGAGGTTAGTAGATTTGGTTTGTGGATCTAGAAAATAAAAATTAGTGGTGATCAAAAACCATGTACGGAACGAAGTTTAGAATACCACGTAGCATCATATAATTAACAAAACCACCATAAATTCATATCTCATTTAACACATAAATGAAAAATATTATAAAACATTCATTGTTCAAACTTTAAGTTCAATATTGAGAAGCTTATGGCGACATCTCTCCCACCCTTCGTTGAAAACCTATAACATTCAAAGAATGCCTAGTTTGAGTTGCTCAGTTTAGGATCTAGTGGCATTCAAAGCTCTAGTGACATCACTTTTGCAAACCATTCCAATGGTTGAGGGGAAAGCCCTGGTTCTCCCTAGTTCTGATGGAAAATGTGTTTTTATCTTGAGCATCTTTGCTATGACATCTGCAACTCAAAGGTACCCTTATTTGGCAATGAATGGTGGTTTTTTTGGTCATTCCTTTGTTGTTGTGAGTTTTGTTGTGCCCTCTTCCCCTCTACATGGGAAGGCTCATTCATTGACATGTTCTTTGGCTCCTCTGATTGTGGTTTGAGGTAAGGAGTTGGTTGAGAATGATTTTTTTAATTCTCGTCACAATCTCATTTGCAAATTCGATGGGTTGTGGCCTTCCCTCCCCAATTTACATCAATGAGCTTTGAAATTTTGAAGGCCTCTCACAAAGTATGTTTTTGAGCTTTACCCATGTTCTAAGGGTTTCTTTATTGTGGAATTTACCTCTATTGAATACATGGAGGTTGTGTTGAATGGTCAAATTGTGGTTTTGGGGAGAGCACTCCCTCTCTGTAAATTGTAGTTTCCCTCTTTCAACCAGCAGATTAAATCTCTCAAGGTTGTACATGTTTGGGTAAGACTACCTTGCCTCCCTCTCCAATATTAGGAGAATTCTCACTTTGAGGATGTAGGCAACTCTATTGGTCAATTTTTGAATGTGGGAGCTACCTCGAAAAACATTGACCACTCAGCCTATGCTTGTATTTTAGTGGACATAGACATCTCCAAGTGTTTTCATGGAGAGGTCATTTGATGGTGGAAGATCGAAAATGGTTTCAACCAATTGATTATGAGAATCTTTTGTTTCGTTGTAAGCTTTTCCATTGGTCATTTGGCTTCTGAGTGTCTTCATCCTCATTGCATGAGTGCAAAGTCTTCTACTTGGTGGTGTGATGCCCTTTTTCACCATTTTACCATGGACACCCTTGTTGCTTCTCCGGCATTGGTGGTTGAGGATTTTGCTTCCCACTTGATGGATCTTGTTGTTGCTCCTTTGGAATCCTCCCCTCGAGTTGATGCAACTATTCCCATTGACATGACTTCTTATGTTCTAGTGACCTAGTTAGGGGACTTTGGGAGGTCCCTTGATGTTGCACAACTGATGGATCTTTCTACTCCATTGGATATTCCTTTGTCCTCTTCGTAAGAGGTTTCCTTGGAGGTGGTGGTGGGGGATGACAATGTCCCTTCTCATTTAGTTGATCTGAATGAAGAATTTTCTTGGACAATTATTCAAAAAAGGAAGAGAAATCTTCCTAAATCGATAAATTCCAATATTAGGGCCAAGGGGGTGAGGATTGATAGGAAAATGGCAAGCATCATTTAGTTGCATGTCATTGTTTTTGTTGTTTTTATGTGGTTGTGGACTTGAGGTCCCTTGGTTTCTTTGTTTGTTGAAACTTGGCTATAATTTTGTTGTGTAAAGGATTTCAAGGACCCTTCCAAACTTGTTTTCCCCTCAATCAAAAACCTTAAGTTCAATATTAAAATAATAAAATCAAGTTCGACAATCAATTTTCAACATCATATAAGTTTTCTAAATCATCATCATTAACATTAACATTAAATGGTGTAGTATCATTTAAAAAACAAGAAGCAATGTCACTTCCACTCGCACTAAAAGTGTGCTCACTTTCAAACTTCTCAAGTGCAATATGTTTGAAAGTGGAAGCATTCAAGTCAATGTGCTCTAACTATATATCCCACAACTTTGTGTTTGCTTCCTTATAGTCATGTTATTTATGCAAAAGGAGGTGCAAGTGGGAATGCACATACACTAAGTTCTCTACAATTTTATTAAAATAATAAAATCAAGTTCAACAATCAATTTTCAACATCACATAAATTTTCTAAATCATCATCATTATCATTAACATTAAATCGTGTAGTATCATTTAAAACATAAGAAGCAGTGTCACTTCCACTCGCACTAAAAGTGTGCTCACATTCAAACTTCTCAAGTGCAATATGTTCGAAAGTGGAAGCATTCAAGTCAATGTGCTCTAGCTCTATATCCCACAGCTTTGTGTTTGCTTCCTTATAGTCATGTTATTTGTGCAAAAGGAGGTGCAAGTGGGAATGCACATACACTAAGTTCTCTACAATTTTTTAATGGAATCAATTGCACTTTACTATGTGAGTGAACTAGCAACCTATGAAAACAAAGTAAAGAGAGAGTTATACATTATAAAAATTAAATTGAATTATAAATAAAACTTCAAAGATTAAATCAATATTTTTTTATCGTGAGAGATTGTAGGTGTTAGAATTGTTGGCCAAGAAAGTAACACTAACTATGAGCATCCTTCTTAAACTTATCATAAAAAGCTTCAATACTTTGACAATTAGAGTGTACAAAATCAATTAACTCACTCTCGACTACATCTTGCAAATCAAGATTAGAGAAGAGTTTACAAAAAGTTGTCGTGTGCCCTTAATGACTTCATAACCTTTATATGGGGCAATCCTCTTTGGCACAGAAAGACTCTTGAGATAGAATATTTTGGGCACAATGCAAAGTTAAGAAGATGTAGCAGAGTGGTCATTGTGTTTCTTCTCTCTTCATTAATGTTGTGCACTTGTTTGAAGAAATTTTTAAGATCTTGTTATTTCTCATTTATGATGGTCTTTGTCTTCTCAATCATTGAGTTGCCATCATATCTCTCTCTCAAGAAAGACTTGTCCATGTTGGTATAATGAATCATACTCAATGAAACTAAAGAGATACTCCACATGATCCCACCGAGAGTTGTCTAGGATCGTTCACTTGATATTTGTTGTCGTCTCAATGTTGTTTTGCCTCCATATGGATCAAGTTTAGCTAATTACCATGCTAAAATTTCTCTTAAATCTTCACAAGTCATCTCAAAATTATTTGTGAGAGGCAAAACAAGTCTCAACCACCTATTCAAAAATAAATAAATAAAAACAAACTTTAAAGAGTAATTCAAATACACAATCAAATTAAAACTTAAATAACTAAGGTTAAAAAAATAAAATTTCCAAATGATTAAAGTGAAATTAAAACATAAAATGATCTCAATATATTTTGCAATATGTGGTTGTTGGTGACAAACATTTGGATCTCTTCAACCTTACATCCCTTACATCCAAATATTATTTCCCTTACATCCAATATCTCCAATTTTGAAAATGATCTCAATATATTTTGCAATATGTGGTTGTTGGTGACAAACATTTGGATCTCTTCAACCTTTGCATACAACTCTTTGATCCCATCAATTTTATTCCTAATATTTTCCAACATAAAACTGAGAGTGGGCCAAATAAGGTGTCCAAAAGATGTGTGAATAGCATTCCCCAACCAACAACTTTAACAACTCTACAATTCTTGGTGTTGTCCATTATGGCTGTAACAACATTATAGAGTCGTACTTCCTCAATGGTTGTGATGAGGATGTTAGCAATTGACCATCCTTCACCTCCCCTTCATAATTCACAGCCCTTAAAAACATAGCACCTTTTGAGGACACTACTGTGGCATTGATCAAGAGATAATTTTTTGCATATTTCCACCTATAAAAAACAATGGACACCCATGTATCCCTTATAGACTTTAATAAATCTCCTACAAGCTTGACCTCCTTGTCCAATAAAATACCACACATTTTCATAACTTGGATCCTTGTACCCTTTTGGAACATCAATAATGTTTCTCACAATCTACTGCCAATGTGGTGAAAACACAACATTCAAAGCCAACCCATTTACATAAATGCAACTTGCTATGTGTTGAGTGACAATATCTCAAGTCTCATTTTGAACTATGATTTCTAAAAGTCTCATTAGTCTCTTATTTGTGGTGGATTTTTCTTTGGTAGTCACTAAAAATGGGTGGCTCACTACAACATTAGGATTAGTGGCAGCATAATGGGCTTCATTCCTTTTGATCTTCTTTTCCAAAAAAATGTTTGCTCTATGATATGCTGCTTGATCTGTTGGAATCAAGGAACACTAAGAGGGGGGGTGAATCAGTGTTCTACAAAATTTAACTTTATTAACCTGATATTTAAACCGCTTATAGCATTAAACCAAAAGTAAGATGCAAGAACACAAAGCAATCAACCACAACACCATAACACAAAGATTTTTTACGTGGAAACCCTATTAGGGGGAAAACCACGGTGGGGGTCAATCCACAATATGAGTATACTCAAATATAAGTGTTTACAAATGGGAATGCACATACATTCAAGCACACTGCCTAGAGCTCACTGCTCAGATACAAAAGAAGACTCACTATCTTACAAAATCATTTGGATTACATCCAAAAGATTTGAACTGAGAGAATAGCATCTACTAATGTCTGATTTCAGTTCCGATTAAGCACATCAATCGCATTATTGACCTTTTGTCTGATTCTACTCTTTTGCACTATCTGTTTTAATTCGGATCACAAATCCTTTTCTGCAAAAGTGATTTGTGCACAATTGCTCTACAATGCTTCTAACTTTCGTAACACACTTCATACATCTCAAAAATGATATAAACAATCACTTATATATATCCGCAATTAAAGATTTAATCAACCACATGTCGGCTTCAACAAAACATAAAATATTTACAAATTGTCAGCTCAATCCACAAATAATTTTCAATGCACACCAACCAAAGTCGGCCACGACATAGTGAAGACCCAAATCAACATCCTCGAACACGAAAATACTTCAAACAATTTTGCCTCAAACATCCGCAACACGCTACATTCACTTAGTCGGCCTTCTTGCACTGTTAGACAGAAAATCAATCAACCGGATCTTCTAACATTCACACCAATCAATATGAGGCTCTAAGATTCAAGGATAACATAGATCATACATCAAAAAACCTTGCCTGAGATCCACAACTCAAAATGATAACAGAAAATTGCATATGAATCGATGAACACAATTTTGTCGAATGCTCTGTTCTAACTTGACAGTTAATCACAAAACTTCAATTTGACTTCCGATATAAGAAACTACTGAAGTGTGGATCGAATCACTAACTAGGGTTGCCATCAATGACAACACCAGATGACATGTGCAGTGTCTCTTTCCAACATGAACTACTTGCTCCTACTCATCAATATATGTTATCACGTGCTCTAGTGGCACAACTACACCATTCTTTCTAGAGCAAGCTTCAATGTCTCATCCAAAGATTTTCCACACAAATGAACTTTCACTCAACTATATGGACCTTAATTCCTTACATCACATCCCCTATAAATCCAAATAAAACCCCACTACTTGGAACCAATTGTATTATATTAGCATACTTCCAAAGAAAATAACTTTGTTTTGAATTTAGGTCAACCTCTAGAGCAACAAATTATAATTCCTATGGCAACAAATTTTATAATTAACTAATTATATATATTGAACCTAATCTTTTAAATATTAAAGCATAGTTATACATTCATAGAAAAATGAAAGAAAAGGAAAGGAGAGTTTATTTCATGTTTGTAAAACAAAAATGTAGGAAAAAAAAAAAACCTTTTTTCTATATATATATATATAAGGAATAACCATGCAACTACTATGGAACTTTCAATGATCAATCAACTATTTTTTTAGAATGACAAGCAAGAGTAAAAGTTCGACCTTTTGGAATGCTAATTGTCTTTTGCAATCAAAATGAGGCAAAATGAGTTTGTTTTAGTGTTTGAAATGCATTAGCTAGCACTTTTAGGGGTAGGAATTGTTTTAGGAAATCCAAGCCAAAGTCAAAAGGTTAAAAAAAAATTAATTTCATCCAAAAAGTGACGTTGTGGGTTTCGTTGTGATGTTTGGATCCTCCTATTTCACACGTTGCTAAAATCCACAAGGGAATCAGATTGGACTATAATCCTATTCTAACTAGGCTTGCATTTGGTTGATCACCAAGTGAATCCAATAACTCAAATAAAATGGTTAATATGTAAAAACCTAGAAAAGAATATTAAGTTAAACAAGTCGAAAGTTGTTAAAAAAATAAAATTATTTGTCTTATGTCTCTAGTTGTTGCTTCTGTAAGTAAAGTACTTTCACAAGTAACTCTACCAGTTAGATCATTGTAAATAATTTAAAATTATTCTAAGATGAATCCTTCCCTTCTTTTTCTCTACACCAACTATTATAGCATCTTATATTTTCCCATTGCCATGCACACTCTTGATCATTTTGTATGCACCAATAACTTTTTATAGACCAAGCAAGAAAACCATACCAAAGAAAATATGTTTGTCTAGGTAACTATATCCAAGAAAACCTATATATAAGAATAGCTTGCTCACATAAATTTCTACCTAAAATATAATTATCAGGTTTCATCTAATGTATCACTTAAAAAGAGTAGTCATTAATGAGATCAAAACAAATTATGAGTGTTAATGCCAAATTTAGGTTAATGGATTAGACATTGATGAGATAGGAGTGTGGTGAGCATCAAATTGTAGTTGCTTTACCTCTTGTACATGAAGCACACAAACTCGCCATTTGTTATTTAATTGTTAAGTTTCATAATCCATGCAATCAATCAACCTATTGTTGTTAGCTTACAAAAGTGTCAAAATTAAGTGGTACTAATTTATGAAAATATGAAGGAAATCCTTATAGCCTCTTCTCTAGCCAAAAAAGTTATTACTAATATTTTTAAATCATATTCAATTTTTTTGCCAAATGAGAACTAACAAAACAAATCCTAGATAAAGTTGCATATAACCACAATTGTCAAATATTTATTGCACACATATTATACATTTTTTGTTACAAGAGGCTTGATATAAATTATTACTCAATAAAATTGTTGCATTTCCAAGGCCTTCATAAATCATGACAAACTCTATTGAAGAAAAGGAAGCAATGAACTAAACAATAATTTATACTAGGCTAATTATTTTAAATGGTTCTGAACATTTTTTTCTTTTAGATTAGACGGAAAAGAGGTTTTTGAAAAGGCTTGTACCCTTATACAAAGACCAACTCAAAAATAGCAATGCAGCCCAACAAACTACAAAGATACATCAAATAGGAACTAGCCAAAGAGCCCTATTACACAAAGGATAAAATCCAATAGCAAAAATACCAATCCAACAGCAAAAATACCAAGCTAACAACAAGAGGAAAACAAAAATACCTAATGCTAAGACAAAAAATAGAAAAATCAAACCAAACAAACCTCAAAAATAGGGTCTTCATTTCCAAATCTTAATAGTTAGCTTGAAGCCACTAGGATCTAGTGTGCTCCAACTCCATAAGCCACATCTTTCTTCCTCTAAAGTGCATTTCCTTCTTATTCAATCTCCCAATTATGCATGTATATGGCTTTGAAGTAACAAGAGGGGAGGGCACAAGAGACTCCACGAAAAGGCATAAAGGACAAGGAATGGATTCGCCTTTTTTAGGCTATCAACCAATTTAGCCACAAAGGAAGGAAGAAGAAAACCACATTTAAGCCCCTATCACAAACCAAAGCCCATAGAGATACCCTACCCTCCAAAAATGATCTCCAAAGAAGAAACATTTTGTTACCACTCACCACATAAGCATTAAGCCAAGTCTCTAACCAAAGGTTAATCAAACTTTCTTCATCCTTGACCAAAGAATTCTTCTAATCATCCCTTCCAAAGAACCTATCCAATCATCCTCAACCACCCCTTTTGCATCTCCCTAATCCTTTTGTTTATAGTTTTACCATTCTAGTGAGGAGCCAACTCCACACCTTGGCCCTCAACAAAATTTGAAGGATTAACAAGATCTTGTTGAACTTGCTCTCCACCTTGGATCTCCACAACGTTTTAGAAACATTAGCATTTTCATAAAAGCACCCATCATTATGCCATAAAAAATTATCATCTAATTGCCTTAGGCATAGCCAAAAAGATGGTTTGGTTAGTTCTAGTTTCCCTCTTTCGTTTGGTACCTTATGGGAAGCCCTTCAATGTCAACAAATTGTTGCCACAAACCAACTAAGAACATAATCAAAAGATAACACACAACCAACTTAGAAATGTCAAGATATAGACAAACTTTGACATAACACCCGTAAGAGCCATTGCTTTTAGTGTCTAACTTTAGAAATGAATCTATATGAGTTGCTAAGAATTTTAGCATCTCTCTTGATCAACCAAACGAAAGAGATTGTAAAATCTAACCCAAAAAGGCACCATAGAGAAAATTACCTTATTAGGTTCAAAGAATAGGTGATGTGGAGTTGGGAAAAGACTTGAGAAACCATGAAACCAAGGCCCATGAGCTCTCAACCACTCCATATCCTTCAAAGATTCAAACTACAACAAAAAGACACCTTTAGGCAACACAAAGATAGAAAGGGGGAGATATTGGACCACTTTGACTTCACCCAACAAGCCAAAGTTGCAACCTTCAAAACCTTGCCAACAAATTTGCCCGCCAAAGATAACTACTTGTTGAGCATTAAAAGCCTCCACATTTGACAAGGGCAACTAGACTTGTGCAAAGCTCAAAGAGATATCTCCAAGGAGAATGAGGGGATATTTGGGGGCCTCCCTCAACAAAATTCCAACTGCCAAAGGAGACTTCAAAACTAATAAATCACACCCTCCCACTTTATTCAAAAAAATGTAAAATGCTCTAAGCAAGAATGAAAGGGATTTGAAGCATTTTTACAACTAGTAAATTGCACAAGGATTTAGTGCAATCTCACTTGATGCTTGCGGGGATAAGCCAAACCATGCCTCTCCACATTGTCCAAAGAACACTAATTACGCTCTAAAGAAAACCACCTCCTTGTAGAGGGATGCACTAGGGTTTCTACCCCATAGAATTGTTTAAATCTGCTCCCTCCTCAACTTCAACTATTTCAGCTTCTGCCTCCTATGAACCAACCTCCAAACAAGCCCCTTTGCTTCCTCCTAACATCCTACCACTTGCACTCCTTTTTTGAAATCTAGACCTAACAGCTTCCTCACCCGTGCATGTGAGGACAATTTTTAATTTAGTTGAGTCGCCTTTTACAATATTTATGATGTTCTAAACATTAGTTTCAATATAGCTATTTTTTCATTTATTTGTGTTGTCGATGAATTGCAACCAACTCATTGAAAGGGAAGAAGTGAACCCACATCGATCTCCTACAAAATCTATATGAAGCAAATGCAACATGAAGTAAAAGGAAAGGTGTCATTAAAGGTACCATGTGAAAACTAGCGTAAATGTACTCGTTCAAACTAAATACTACTGTCGACACTTGTTTGTGCCTCATTTCCTAGGCAAATGGATTTTTAGTTTGATAGAATTGCTTTTTGGGCCTTAAGATGACAAGTTCGTTGAAAACCATAATGCACTAAAATCTCCAAATACGGGTTTGATTTCTAAAAAAAGTTTTGATAATTTGAAATGAGCCTCCACCTCTATTTCAAGGCAATCAGGAAATTTTTTCCAACATCTACAAGCAAGTTTGAAAAGCATTGTCAAAATAGAATTTTTTTCTCAATTCTAGTAGTGGAACAAGTGTTCATAATTCATGGGGAATCTTCATGTCTAGTTTCATGACAGTCTGATGAGTTCTGTCGTTGATTCTTTTAAGTGCTTGCGGATTGGTCCTCGTTACAAAGGAACCATTAAAAATTGGTTTGTTGTTCAAATTTTGGAGATTACACAATGTTCCCCAACATTAATAGGAACTCCTCGCAAATTTTCAAATCTTTCAAACACCATTTGAACCCGTGGTGAAAAAACCATCATTCCAACCGTAAAGAAATTGTCAGAGCTTCATCAAATTTTAATGGGAATTCTTAAAACAATATTTTATTGTTTTACTGCGATAGAGGTTGAAATTGCTTATAAATACTCATCATAGTCCTTAGGTATTTTAATATGGGTGATTTCAAAATGCCAAAGTGTTAAGGCAGGAACAAATTTGAAAATGCAAAGATGAGGGTGGTGTCCAAATATTATTGTCTATTTTCCACATTAAAATGCAAAGATGAAGACATTAATATTGTTTTAAACCTACCAAGGCGTCTATCAATGTATTCTTACTTCCATGTGAAATGGTAAGTGCAAATAGAGTGTTCCAACGCACATCACGCATCCCCTCAAGCCTTTCGCATCCAAACCACAATGCGAAGGGCAATGATAAAATAAAGTGTTAGCATATGGAGAGGCGGTTTTTGGGTCATTTTTAACATCGTTAGATATAGAATTATGATGACTTCACATTCAAAAACGCTCAAGAAAACCAAAAAAACACCCCATGTTGATTCCAAACACCCAATAGAAAGCTTTTTATCATCCGTCGTGCATATGAAAGGGCCTCTCACATTTGAAAGTGCAATACATGGAGTCGCAATGGAATTATATGCAAATAAGTGGTGGGAGGTTTTAACATGTTTTATGCATTGCAAAATGCCTTAGCTCCATTTCTTACACCCTTACAACGTCCAAAACAACCCAACACATGTTTCAAACACCTCGCATCGAATGAAAAATACCCCAACTCAACCAAAAATGCCCAAAGCAACAAAGATGAATGTCAAATTGTTATCCATGTAACTCTTGATGCAATCGGTAAATGACATGTTGCATGGGTATTTTGTAAGATTTGTACATTTAAAATGCACATTTTCTTAATGTTTTAGCTCTCTAACACCCAACAATAGGTAACAACGCTCTGCCATGGAAGAAACAAGTTCAAAACAGAGTTTATAATGCCATGTAAAAAGCAAACCAACCCAGCACTATAAAAATGCCCTACACATGATTTAATTTTTTTAAAATACCCCAACTTGATTTTAAATCCTTAGGCATATGTGAAGATACAGTTATTGTTGAAGTTATGGTTTGTTTGAAATTTTTTTGGAATGAGATGTTGCATAAGGTAAATACAAGCAAATTGTTTGACAAAATGCCAAAGAAAGTGCAGGTAGGAATGTGAGGAATTCTTTAGGGTGAAATGCATAATTTAAAATAAGTTTTCACCCCGCAATGAAAGGGGTCAATGAAGGAAGTTCATTTTATTCACCTACAAGGGAAGAGTCAAATTGGAAAATTATTTTTACTTATTGTTAAAAAGTTGCACGAGAATTGCAAGTAAAATTGTGAAAAACATTTTCAATTTACTTGAATGGGGAAAAATGGAAGAAAATTAAAGATTTTGTGGCATGCTCATTTATGCCTATTCAATTGTAGAATCAAGGAGCTCAGTCTATGCCAGTTGTAATTTATAGATCCAATTTGGATTGCTTCATTGGTTATAAAAATGAATCTTTGAGAATTGTAAAGGGTTAGTTTGTGAGTTTTGAGTATTGCACCAGGCTCCATGCCAATATGGGTCTATATCTAGTTAAAAATCAGAGACTAGTGTGCAAGAATCATTGTAAATCCCCTAGCAGCAAAAATCTTTTGGGGAAAAAAATCAGCAAACCAAAAATATAAGATTTTTTTGAAAAAATCAGGAAAATTTTGGATTTAAAAGACATGTAAAAAATTGTAGAACAAGCGATAAAAACTTTTTTTTTTTTAAATTTGAAGGCATTTCCATAGCATAGAGATATAGAGAGCAAATAAAATAAAGAATTTAACTAATGAATTGTAGAAAATAGATTTTTGTAGTTTATATTCATATTGTTGATTACATTGCATTGCACATCTTTCAAACTCAAAGCATTAGTTCACATTGCATAACTAATAACTAGGAGCAGCTGCCAATTACATTTGCTTGTCATGGGATTCCATGAGACCACATTTCTTTGAGGCATTTTTTCAGACACTTCACTGCCTTGTCTATGCTACCACATTTTTCATATATGTCTACGAAAGCATTTTATCAAACAGTTCACTGCCTTGCTGCTATGGCTGAAAGCCTAAAACGGGTGCTTTCGAACAAGCTATGGATGTTTGGAAAAAATCTATCAAAGCATACTAGTAAGCAATGGCATAGACAAGGCAGTGAAATGTTTAAAAAAATGTCTCAAAGAAATGTGATCTCATGGGTGATGGAATGCCATGGCAAGCCATAGACAAGGCAGTAAACTGTTTGAAAAAATGCCTCAAAGAACTGTGGTCTCATGGTGGAATGCCATGCAAGCAAATGCCATGAGACCACATTTTTGAGATTTTTTCAAACAACTCACTCCTACACGGCCATGGTATTCCATCACCATCACCACATTTCTTGGGGCATTTTTTCAAACAATTGCCTTTGTCTATGTTGTTGCTTACTATTATGCTTTGATAGATTTTTTCCAAGCATCCATAGCTTGTTCAAAAGCACCTATTTTAGTATGGATTGTCATGGCATTCCATCACCATGAGACTACATTTCTTTGAGGCATTTTTTCAAACAGTCCACTGCCATGTCTATGCTACCACATTTTTCATAGATGTCTACCAAAGCATTTTATCAAATAGTTCACTACCTTGCTGCTATGGCTAAAAGCCTAAAACAGGTGCTTTCAAACAAGCTATGGATGCTTGGAAAAAACTATCAAAGCATAATAGTAAGCAATAGCATAACAAGGTAGTGAACTGTTTGAAAAAAAGTCACAAAGAAATGTGGTATCACAATGATGGAATGCCATGACAATCCATAGCAATTTGCTTGTCATGGTATTCCATCACTATGAGACCACATTTCTTTGAGGCATTTTTTTCAAACAGTTCACTGCCTTGTCTATGCTACCACATTTTTCATACATGTCTACCAAAGCATTTTATCAAACAGCTCACTGACTTATTGCTATGGCTAACACCTAAAAGCCTAAAACGGGTGCTTTCGAACAAGCTATACATGCTTGGAAAAATCTATCAAAGCATAATAGTAAACAAGCAGCTATGGTCTCATGGTTTTTTTTCGTACGAAAATCAGCATGATTTTATTTGTGTTTTTTTGCATGTTTTAAACACATATTTTTGGTGATTTTGCAGTTTTAAAGGAGAAAAAATTATTGACCAAAAAGTCAGAATTTTTCAAAAAATCGGGGAAAAGATTGTCCAGCCTGCCGATTTTCTAAAAATCGCAATTAATCAGGATTTTTTGAAAATTTATGCTTCTATGGACTAAATCCCTCTGGAAAATGAAATACAATTTGATTCAAATGTTATTTACAATTGTTTAGCATTGTAATGTCCATTGGTAAATCAATAGTAAGGCAATTCTTGTTCATATTATGCATTATGTCTCCAATTTCGATTGTATGCCTCAAGAAACCCTGGCAATGTTTCCAGGTATATATTTGTTGTATTTGTGATTGTGATTAGTTGGTTTGTCATTTAAAGAACGTAGTAAAACTTCCTATTATAAGTTGTTTACAATAGGAAATGTTTCTAATCCACAGACTGCGAATGGGATGTATATTAAGAATTTGAAGGCAATCAAGGGTTTAGAGCTCTAGCAAGGTCGGAGGCTACAATCTAAATTCTTCCAAATTGGAGTTATTTTGTAATTGTTGTAATTCATATTGGGCTAAATCTATTTCTACAGAATTAGGCACAAGTCTTAGGTAAATTGCATCAGATCTAGCAACTCAATCATAATGAAAATCTTCAAGTGTGTAAGCTATAGGTGGTTCACTTGTCTTCCTATAGTTTTAAGGTTCAAAGAATTATGTTTGATACCTTGCAAATCTATCATCCCTTTGCTTCTTGATTAGAGTGAAGGCAAATTGTTCTTATAAATTATTAGTTCACAATGCTAGTAAAGGTGCAAAGGACCATGACACCTGCTCAACATAGAATCCTTTGCTCATCTACTTGTGAATGTTTTAATTATCCACATATATAAATTAATATGAAACAAGCACAATATGAGTCAATAACAGTTAATTAGTTTTATTGCATTGTGCCAATTGGACCTAGTTTCATCCTTGTAGCATTGTCTATAAAAGACTTTCATCCTTCTTTCAAACCCTCATAAGTCTTGTGGAGCTCAAAGTGCAGAAGACTGGGTCCAATCTTGTCTCATTGGCTTTTAAGGCAGATCTTTACCTAGATCAATTTGATCCCTAGATCTACATATTGAGTATCTCATAAAACTTAGGGTAGCAAGAAAACTAACCAACTACAATGAAATCAATACATTCAAAAATATGGATACTCAAATTTACTTAGAGAAAACAGATAAATACTCAAATTGACTTAAATGTTGCTTTGAGAAATGATGTGTTGCTTTCAAAAGTAACTCCAAACAACAAGGAATAAAAAAAATAAGATCCTCTGATTCTTCAATGGGAACAAGAAAATACCTTCAACCCTCGTTAGCCTTCAATTGAGGAAGAAAATAAGTATGCTAGTAAAATACAAACAAAGCAACTTCTACTTTGGAGCAATGAAATATAAAAGTGGTGACAAAGGCTAAATGCTCATATTGACTTGTATCTTTGATAAGAGACATTTAGGTTGGAAAAAGTTAACTCCAAACAGCTCTGGGAATAAAACACAATAAGACCCTTCTATTCTTCTGAGAACTAGAAAATACATTCAACACTCATTAGCCTCCAATTGAGGAAGAAAATGAGACTGTTATACTAGTAAAATACAAACAAGGCAGCGAAAAAATCTAAACATCCCCAAGGATAACACCTGAAGATTCCATGATACATTCACGCATCATTAGCCTACACTCTAGAGGAAAATGTGATTGTTTTGATTGCACCGATAGACAAGAAATTCGAGGAAGCCCTTCAATTGAATAAATATATACAAACAACTTCACAAAACTATCCCAGGGAGAACTTACTCAGGGAATAGTCACGTACAATCTGCTCACCAAGGCTGGTCGCATGTAGCCTACACTTAAGAACATGAATTTGTTTTGTTAGTATAAAGAAGCAAGATAATCATGGAAACCCTTCAATATGACTTTATATATACAAACAAAATCACATAACTGTCCCAGGAATAACTTCAGAAATAATCAACTATAACCTGCAAAGCACCAAGGCTGATCCCACACCATTGAGGAATTAAGAAGGTCCCTCTCATACAGAATAATCTACTGTAATTTGCTTACCCCCAACAACTGACCTGCACCATAAAGGATTTTGCAATGAGATTATAGTGGCAATATAATGTACCATCCAAGGCCATCAGGAAGTGTTAACAACTCTGACTTATAGAGTTTTGCTGGATTGAAAGTTATAATCCTAGGCCACCATAATAAATTCCAAACATTATCAATAATCGCTGGAGATAAATCATACAGTTATGCACTGACATTACAAAAAGCAAGAATGCACAATCGGAGAAATTAAATCTCAAAATGTTCATCAAAAACAGTGTTACGGCACACACATCAATCCATTCGATCCCTTTTTTGTTTCTTTTTTTCCCTTGTTCGCATGATCCATGGAAATTCCAAGACTTATAAATGCTTAAGGTTGGACCTTTATTGCCCATCTATTTACAGATTGTCTGCATGATCCATGGAAACCACTACTTTTCCTCATAATGTCAAAAATTGAGAATTTATTGCTCATCTGAAGCAACAACTAAGGAAGAAAATTCCTATATGAAAAGTATTAAGTAATAAAATGAAACTAATACAAAACCATGGGCTGTACCGCACAAATACCCCCAGACCAATAGAAGATGGAACCACAAACATAATGCAAGAAGAATTCCTGACATCAGCAGATTATATGATCCAAAGTTTTTCTGCTTGTCAAAGCCGAATAATATCTCTTGCTGCAAGAGTGGTTCCATGATATTTTGAGTAGCTTACTCCTGCATCATGAGATGATGTCAAGAGTTCTGACTCATTTCAAATGGATTACAAGCCACAGGAATGCCCAGGTTCTTTCTCTTCAAGATTATAGGTACACGAACATGTGTCAAGTTTTGTCCAATAGAGAAAAGGCCCGGGAAGCATCATACTAGAAATCAACAGAAATTAAATTTATATATATAGCAAATCTGGTGAATTTAGCAAACATTGAAGAATTCCATCATCAACTGCATCCCAGGAAGCACTCCATTAAGGCATTAAATACAAACATCAACTTTGCAGCACTTGATGTAAAACTTAAGTTGAATCCATCTCTCATATATATTTTCGAAACAACATGAAGGTTGACCTATATTAGGAAATTTATTTGTTGAAAAAAAGAACAAAAAAATTCTCCAACACACTTTTCCCAGGGACTAAATGATTTCAGAAAATGATAAAGGAAAAAAAACTCAAATAAAGAATTTTAGGAAATTACAAATTCTCTGAAACAGGCTCTTCACACAGTGGAACATATCTTCTCATTATTAGTTTGTTTTTTTAAATCCTATATGAATGTGCCACAGTTGTCAAATTGTTTATTTTCAAACTCATGTGTCGTCTCTTGTTAATAATCATACATCCGAATCAATTTTAAAGGGAGCTTAGCATATTTCTTTATTTTCTTTTCCTTCTGATAAAATGTTCTGATCCATATATTATACCGCTTGTCTCTGAGATGACCATATGGTAATTGCATGATAAGAAACTGAAATACAGACAAATTAAAGTCCCAAAAGAGAAACTAAAGCTAAGGGAATAAGAGAACTTTGAGAGCAAACCTGTGTAAAAGGCGCTTGGCCGATACAGCTTCCAGTAAAGTTGAGAACGTTATAGTGAACACATCCTCTTTTTCTTCCTTCTTGACATCCTGCGAACAAACAAGCAAGATACAATTTTAGAACACATAACAGAAGGTATTGGAATTTAAAATTCTCTCTTTCCTCCATGACATCCTGTTAACTCACACAGAGGATACAAGAAGAGAACATTTAAGAGAGAATGTTTGACCTAGATGTTAGTTTTTATGATCAGATATAAAACTCAGAATTTAATTCAAAAAATCAGACACAATAACACAGCATATACCCTGGGAAAACCCTCCGCTTGAGGGAGAAAAACCCAGCAACAATATATCACTTATATATTATTCAAGAATCAACAATGTCTTGTACAATAAGGCCGAATTCAAGGCCAAGTAAGAGCACCAACTCTAGATGCAAAATACAGATTACAATCTACTCTCCTTAGATATCGAAATCTGCTCTTAGAAATCTTCGACCTGCTCTTGAAGGAAATTCGCACTTGAAGGAAGGATGATCAAACTTGCTTGATGGTGAAATGAGAAGAGATGATCTTGCATTTATACATTGCTTGGGAGAGGTCGCACCTCTTCAAGAACAAGGTCGGCCATAAGGAGAATAAATTACAAATTAAATAATTCAAATATCAAGGGGGGTCGGCCAAGACATGATAAACAAATAAATGAAGTGAAGTGCCTCTTCACATGACAACATATAAATTAAATAGCTGGAATCTATCATTTATTTTTTCTTCTCTAATTTGTGGCTGGAAGTGACACCCGAAGCTGCTACATTAACACTCCCTCTCAGCTAGGGAGGAATACTTCCAGCTATGCAAGACATATCACCTCATCGTGATGTCAACCACCATGGCTACTCCCGTATGTGGAAAAGGAACATATCACCTCATCGTGATATCAACCATCATGGCTACTCCCATGAATGATAAATGTGCACAAGTGCCCATCACGGAATAACTCAACGTGATGTCGTCACCTCATCGTGACGTTCACCATGGCTACTCCCAGAGGGTGAAAAGTGCAAGTACAAGAAAATCATCACGGACTCTCTCACGTGATGTTGTCATGGAGTCACACACATGACATCCACCATGGCTACTCCCAGAGGGTGGGAATAAGGGCTTTCACCTCAAATTTCTCTCGCAGGGAAAGATGCATTAACAAGGGCTTACACCTCAAATTCCTCCGTCTCAAAGGAAAATGCATTAACAAGGGCTTGCACCTCAAATATCTCTCACAGAGAGAAATGCATTAAAGTGAATCACAGAAGATCACTGATGTTCTCCCTCTCAGCTTGAAAGCTTCACACAGCTTAGATTATCACAATGGATGACAATCGACTCCAAGGATTGTCCAAACAATCCTGCAAGGAGCTTCCGAAGCAACACTACTTCTCGAGCTGCCACACAAGCTACAATATACTCGGCCTCTGCTGTGCTTAGTGCCACTGAAGATTGCTTCCTGCTACGCCAGGATATCATCGCAGACCCCAAACTAAAGCAACATCCAGAGGTGCTCTTTCGATCAGTAACGCACCCTGCCCAATTAGAATCAAAATATCCATGCAGCTTCAAGTCCACACAAGAAGAATATCTCAAGCCATACCCAACTGTGCCACGCAAGTATCTCAGGATATGCTTTGCTGCAACTAGATGTATTTGCCTTGGTTCACACATGAACTAATTAAGTGCACTCAGTGCATAGCAAATATCTCGTCTAGTATTGACTAGATACATCAACGATCCAATCAACTGCCAATACAAAGTAGGATCCACCAAATCTGAACTGGCTGCAGCCACCTTTAACTTCTGAAAATTGGTTTCCATGGATTTACAATCCATCATACCAAATCTCTTCAAGATGTCTATTGTATACTTCCCTTGACTCAGAAAGATCTCATTAGGTCTCTGCCATACTTCTAAGCCACGAAAGTAATGCATGTACTTAAGATCCTTCATTTCAAATTCAGAAGCCAACTCTGTCTTGCATTTGATAATGAGGTGTTCTTCTCTAGTAAGAAATAGATCATCAACATAGAGAACCAAAAAATAAATGCCTCACCATTAACTACCTTGAAGTACAGGTTTGAATCAACATCATTCTTGGAGACACCCAAGCTCATCAGGTATCGATCAATTCTCTCATACCAAGCACAAGGAGTCTCATCTTCAATTACACCATTAAGGAATGCAGTTTTGACTCCCTCTGAAGCTCCAAGTTCTTGCATCAACCTTCTGACCTCCTCGTCCAAGATTGCCTACAACGCTTTCCTTAGAGAAATGGTTTTCAGCACACGCCTCTTGGTACTAAAGACTTGCACGAGTATAGGACTGTCCTTCTTGACCTCATCCTGGATCACCCTATCTTGAATAGGTTTGTTGAGCTACCAATGTCAAATCCAGAATAACTATCTTGTGCGATTTTGTTCTCAGCAACTGAAGATGTCCTCCAAGGATTTTAGCACCTATCCTTGCAATACTGCAACCTACATAGTTCCATTTTAACTTATTGGTAAGTCACGGAACTCCCTCTTGATCCCTGCCTCAGAGATTACAAATAAGTCTTTTGGAAGTGAACTCACTTCCATTGACTGATCTCATAACCTTATCCCTGTTCCTAGACATGCTCTCGACTCGAGCCTTGAATCCTCTGAATGTCATTGAGAAAACTCATTCAATTGCTTCTCGATTCAACCTGCATTCTAAAGGATTAATAATAGTTTATATATAAGAATCAACCTATAAGTGAAATATGTAGCAAATATCAAAAGATCAAAATAAAGAAATAACAGGACTTATCTTTGTTGATTCTGATATATCTTTCTTCCATCTTTTACTCTTCTCGAGAATGCTAATCTCAGCACAACAAAAGATAATCTGCTCAACTCAGATTTCTTAGACACGATATGCAGCCAGCACATTCAACATAGGACCAGGCCTCTCAAGGCACCATCGCAGTCCATGCACATGGAGAATGGTGTGGATGTGACCAACCAATCACAATCGAACTTGCAGTTCTCCTTCCATTTCTGAGTCACTCAGAAATCTTCACAACTAGCATGAAACAACACACAATGAATGAAAGGTGACACCAAAGGATCTCATCCCAGAGATCACTACAACTTTATCTCTTTATTACAAATGTCTTGACAGTGATGCCTTTCAGATTATGGTCTTCATAAAAGCTTCTACAACAATTCTTCTAACTTGAGCCCTCAACGTTTTTCACCCTCACAGGGCAACTTCTGAGAGATTCCTTTATACTATGGAATAATACAGTGATGTTCCTCATACAAATTCCACACCAAATGACAAAGCAATAATCTTGACAGAACATAATCTCATATTTAATGGTAACCACTAATATGAAGCAGACACAAATATAATCCCAATTCAAACACAGCAATATAGAATAGTCACACAACTTATACATAGTCAACCTCATAAGAATGCACAGCCGTAATGAAATATAACACCTGGATAAGTGTGCAGTTCTAATAGGTATCAACCATTTTGATGTAATCACATGAAAATAATAGAATTCTATGCCAATAGACACCCGAGTCTTGAATGAAGGGAGCCTTCAGTAAGTCCCTGTGCGAACTACAAACCGAGGGAATATGCCAGCTATGAGTAGTCCCAACGAAGAACATACAATAATGCGTTAACAAGATCCCCAAATTGCTTGGACAGACTCCACAGCCACAATTATGTTAACATCTTGATCACTGAGCGAAACAACGCCTCCAAATATGCTATTAGAGAAACGCGAACCATAAATCTTTTGGACTAAAATGTTTTTGCGTTCTTCATCGATATCTCTAGTGACGATCTCTACATGTGCTTTACTGGGGATGCTATTAACTGCTCCTAGGTGAATCTCCATGACCCCTGATGTCTCGACATTATCCACAGAGTTGGACTCCAAGACATGCTTTTCAACTACCAACGCCAACTCAGAAGCAGCCAAACCTGCAACATTCCTATGAGGCACTAGCACAGCTCCAGCATGGCCTCCGTTCACAAGAATTTCTTGCCCTGTTGAATGCTCCACAAAACCCCCATGACCGACACCCATGAAAAAGACAACATTCGGATGTCACAAACGAATCATGATCGCAACCTCTCTCAGGAACTCCTTAGGTCGTTGTTCATACAAATCTTGAACTATGAGAATCTTCACAGCAACATCCACGCCAATCAGCATGATGCACTGTACCAAAAGAACCAGGCCCAATACGCTCCTTCAATATAAGATCCTCCAATGGAATTTCCAAACCATCCATTGCCAAAGACAACTCAAGATTATGAACTTTGAGCGCTGGAGTGAGGAAATGAAGATCCAATTCCCAGCGATATTAGGCTCCGCCCAAGGTGGCGTCGCCTCACTGCTTAACGCCAAGCTGGAGGTTGTCTTCTTCGCCGATTTCAGAGGCTCGACCGATATAGCTAGCAGTATGAGAAAGGCTCCTAGATGCCCAACAGACAGCACTTCTCTGGTGAGACTCCTTCGACCACAGCTCTCACAAGCCAACAAAGGTTTCTGACTCCACCCAAATAGCCAGATTATGAATCCAATTCCAAGCTCATGCTTAGTCAAATCTGATCAAAACTTTCCTTAACCTGGCTCTGATACCATGTTAGTTTTTATGATCAGATATAAAACTCAGAATTTAATTCAAAAAATCAGACACAATAACACAGCATATACCCTAGGAAAATCCTCCGCTTGAGGGAGAAAAACCCAGCAACAATATATCACTTATGTATTATTCAAGAATCAACAATGTCTTGTACAATAAGGCCGAATTCAAGGCCAAGTAAGAGCACCAACTCTAGATGCAAAATACAGATTACGAAATCTGCGCTTAGAAATCTTCAACATGCTCTTGAAGGAAATTTGCACTTTAAGGAAGGATGATCGAACTTGCTTGATGGTGAAATGAAAAGAGATGATCTTGTATTTATAAATTGCTTGGGAGAGGTCGCACCTCTTCAAGAACAAGGTCGGCCATAAGGAGAATAAATTACAAATTAAATAATTCAAATATCAAGGGGGGTCGGCCAAGACATGATAAACAAATAAATGAAGTGAAGCACCTCTTCACATGACAACATATAAATTAAATAGCTGGAAGCTATCATTTAATTTTTCTTCTCTAATTTGTGGCTGGAAGTGACACCCGAAACTGCTACATTAACACTAGATACATTTAGTACATCCAATGCTAGCTTGAGTTTTTATATACAGTTTTATGAAAGGATTCAAATTCGAAAGACAACTGCCCATCTAATTTATAAAAGATAATATAGTATATACATCTTTCCTCTATAAGACTACAGAAGACACTCATAAATATCAAAATTTTAAAATGATTGTGTAAGGAGTCTGCACCCTTGTCAATAAGATAATTTTTCCATTGCATCAGTAAGTGAAACAACTTAATTTTGGAATTACAATAATTTTTGGTTTAACCGTTAATTGATGGTTTCAGGAATTCTCTATTGTCAAGTAGCATTCCAATCAAGCTTCACAAAGAATCCAAGGAGATGCATTGTTCTAAGAAGTTCTATCCATTGTTCCATCTTTACTTTCTTATAAATCCTTGCAATGTCGATTTCATGAGCTCAAATTACTGTCTCTTAAGCTTTATAAAGCCTCTATTTCAGACATAACTACAAGCAGACCGCTATGCTTATGTCATCGTAGACTGTATTTTGTTTGAAAATTAGACAATAGACAAAGCAGTGTGCTCCCCCACTAAAGAAAATCCCATGCCAAGCATGTTTACAGAATAAGCTTCCTATCAAAAACATAGATCATTATTTAGTGCACCCAAAATAAATCTGAAACCCATTGCAACCATGCAAATTCATAAACTCCCTAGAAGACACGAAGATGGAATAGAATGAGAATATGGAATAAAAATCTTTTTTTCTCTCCAATAATTCAACCCCTTCTTTCTAGGAAAGGGTAAGTAAATCCCACTTAGCAAGCCAACTATAAGGCTCCACATGATTAAGTGAGGTGAGGCTCAAGGGCAGGTGTGAGCCCACCGGATTTGAACCCAGGATGACATGTAGGTGCCCACTACCTATCACTAGGCCATAGCCCAGTAGACCCATGGAATCACAATCTTGAAAGCATTAAATGTCTAAACATGGGATAAGTTTGGACAATCATATAAAAATAAAATATTGTAATAATGTCCACAAACAAGAGATTCAGTAATTTTTGCGCCAAGTTGCGAGTTTCAAAATTACCTTTTGGATACCAAAATTGAAGACCATAAAGTTCATTACTAAATATTTAGATAATGTCCACAAACAAGGGATTCAGTAATTTTTGCACCAAATTGCAAGTTTCAAAATTACCTTTTGGATACCAAAATTGAAGACCATAAAATTCAAGCTGCGAGTTTCAAAATTATCTTTTGGATACCAAAATTGAAGACCATAAAGTTCATTCCTAAATATTTAGATAATGTCCACAAACAAGGGATTCAGTAATTTTTGCACCAAATTGCAAGTTTCAAAATTACCTTTTGGATACCAAAATTGAAGACCATAAAGTTCATTCTTAAATATTTGCACACACACACACACACACATACCCACATATACATATATATAGACATATAGACATACATACATATATATACACATACATATGTATATGTAAGTGTATGTGTATATAGAGAGAGAGATAGTCACAAACTTTTTGAACTTAATATTTACTCCTAAAAGAATATAATAAGGACTCTTAAGGAACAAACTTTTGTTTGGAAAACTGCCTTTGTAATTGTGTTCGGAATTATAACTCATTTCAATTAGTTTACCAGTTGACTGGCAAATCTGCCATCCGTATTTTCTATCTGTGTGGCTTCTGTCTTCAAAAATAGGTTAGGTACTCAATTCAATCCCTTCAATAATATGCAGCAAAAAGGCAAAAACAAACGAGTAATTTGGAATATCTAGCCGAAACAGAGAGCTGGGGCTTTAGATCTTTTTTCTAATGTCTAACAACTATTATATTCAACCAATTTTGACTGCCAATTGCACACATGCACACACAAAGAATTCTCATAACAAAATAACATACACAGAGAAGAGTTGGTCTTGATGGGATTGCGCCAATATTTAATGTTTTGCTGCAGCAAAACAAGTATGGCTTATTCAATTCAATCAAATTAAATATAAGTTTCTTTATTTTAAATATTGTCTTGACTCTTGATGATATCGAGCCAATAAATTATCATTGATATCTCTAAAAAGTATTAGTCTGATTTCTATAATCTGAAATTTTATTTTTGCAGTCCAATTTTCCATGATCTGAAATTTGGTTTTCACAGTCTGATTTCCACAACCTGAAATTTGATTTATGCAGTCTCATTCCACTGTGGCTACTCTGGATTCATGGTCTGAATTCTGATTTTTATGCAAATAACATAAGTAGTTGTTTGATGAAACTTTCATTGTGGGTTTTAAATTTCATGATTGCAAACAAATTCTTATATTGCCGGTCTGCAAAACCAACTATTCCAGAGTATACCGTTGTGTTCTGAACTAATCAAGATACAAGGATTCAATTGATTGCGTGAGGATGAAGTTGAGGATTCTGTTGTTCATGTGCCTTCTGAGTCTGAGTGCTGAATAGCCTCTGATCCAAAACTCTACTAAGTGTAATGTTCAGTAGCTTTCCAACAGAGGCTCCAGCACTTACACTACTGATTTGTGGAGCCTTCCAGCTTTCTACCACATTCAGAAATAGCATCACCATTGGCTATTCCAATCTTGTGCTATCAGATACTATTTTGCAGTTATTTTGGTTTCAACAGAAAAGTAATTCTCAACCCTTTATTGGTGGCATAAGATTCTAATTTGACTCTACAATAGAAGACCATGAAAAAACAGATATAGGACTAGCTTCTTAGATTGATATCTTTCCATGATTTCATTATTTGTAATGGGCCAAACTCTTGGCCCAATGCACATCGATGACATTTATACACCAAGTAGGTCAAAGTGTCGTTAATTATATCATACACTCTATTCCTTTGTTGAATAAAATTGATAAGAATGAAATAATTGAGTGGAACATGTCCAACTCCAGTAATTACCCTACCACAGTAACTTCAAGCATGGATATAACACTAAAAGTAAATACTATTGATAAGCAAATTGTCTTTGATAACAGAAAATCTTCCCAATTTCTCAGTGATCTTTACAAGATGTTCAACTACAATTTGGAGAACTCAATGGATAATTCTATATGGGAAATTCACTTACAATTTGTTTACAAACTTAGACATATCCCCAAAAACTATATTAGAGGAAATCATACTCTATCAAACCCTTGATACTATTTGGAATGTAAGAGTCCATATGATTTTAACCCCTCCATAGAAACAGGTTGATTTGAGAGCTCAAGGTATAAAAACAAGAATGTCACCTCAATTTGGGGGACATCCTCCATTGTGAAACATCAAGGAGACATCATGTTATCCCCAGGGACATCACAGCCAAAAAAAAACTAATGTCACCAACAATGATGAGCTTTAGCAAGACACCTTTTTGCAAACATGGCTAAATTTTAATTTCCTACCTCAATGAACCCTATAGCATAGTTGGCAGACTCGGCGAGTACTCGCCAGATTTTTTGTCTAGCAAGTAACTCGCCAAAAAACTTGCAGTGATTTTTACCGAGCTTTTGGCAAGTACTTGCAGAGTTTTTTGGCGAATTTTTTCAATAAATCAGCAAGTTTGTGCCATTAACTCGGCAAGTATCTGCTCAAACAAAAAATAAATCATTTTTTAAAAACATTTTTACAAACAAAAATGTGCCGAATACCTAATTTCTCCTTTAAGCAAGAAAATTGTGAAAATGACGTGCAACATGAAGCTTTGTGTAGTTTCAATGGCCTTAATTTGGGTTTGGTGGCGAAGGCGCTGCCCCTCAACCCCATTGGGGATGTTGCCCCCAAAGCCCCACAAGGGGCACTGCCCATCGACCTTGTTGGGGGCATTGCCCCTCAACCCCATTGGGGTCTCCACTCCTGGACCCCCACTAGTTATTGGGATCTCTTCTCATATAAGACAATTGATTACAATGATGGAATTTGGGAGTGGAGACCAAACTCGACAACTTAAACAATTATCTTTATCACTATCATAATACCATTGATCAATGATGAGGCATCATACTATCAGTATCAAATATTCAAATGCCATTATTATTATAAAATGCAATACAACCTTTAACTTTGCACAAGAAAGGTAGACAACAAATCAAAGGAGGTCATTGATTTGGACAAGTCAGAGCCACAAACACAACCTTCAATGTCGAGCGAGGAGTTGCAACAAAGTGCAAGGATTAGAACCTCTCCCCAAGTTTTTACTAGACTAGGGGAGAGGAAGATGTAAAATGTTGTAATTATGCAATTTATGAATTATGATGATGATTTTCAAAGGCAATCATCATAAATTCATAATAGTTGCCAGCTAACTATTGTATCAGGATTTCGCATAATGGTGCGATTTTGTACTCAATTTTATTCAAATGAATCAAATTTAATAGAAAACATTTTTGTACTCATTTATGGACTAATTGGATATATTTTTCTCATTCAATTTTGCAAAAAAATGTGTTTCTAAAGAAATTTAAGTAATTTTTTAAGTTGCCCAATTTTTCTCTCGTCTTTGCTGAATCACAAATTTTAGTTCTATCGAGTTTTTGTTGAGTCCAAGTTTGCCAACTATGCCCTATACAGCCTCTCGATCATCCTCAAACATCTAAATCACTTAGCTTTGTGCTAGGGTTTTTGTGGGACAAAGAAATAAAGGTTGCCATTATGTGCCTTGAAAAAAGGTAAAGCTAAGGAGATTGAAGGATACCAAGCTCAAATCTAAAAGCTTAGGAATTCATTCCTTATGCCTCACATCAAACATTTTTTCAAAAATGTTCTCAAGCAGGACTTCCCATGAAAATGAATTGAAAGTTATTGTTGCCATTTTCATGTCCAAAAACCAAAATGACCTAATCAATTATTGAACCATCATGTTTAGCCTCCTCAAGCAAAATTGTATGGTTTGATACTTGGGCATAACATTGGCCCTTGGGTTGAGGAAAACATGGAAAGAGCAAAGAGGCAAGCCAACTCTAGAAATCAACAATCTACCATTAATCATTATTGTTGAGGATTTGTAGAAACCCCTGTTCTCACTGTTCTGAAAACTGAATGTATTTTTTTTTGTTTTTGGGTGTTTCTGAATTTTTTGGGTTTTTGCATGCAATAATGAAGAATGTGATTTTGAAAGAAAATACTTCTAAAAATTTAAATAAATTCTAGAAAGCACAAACTGAAGCACATAAGTCTCTGAAATGATAGCATATGGAATCATTATTCTTTCCAGTTGATTACAAAGGTAAATCTCTGACATGCAGACTGAAGACACAACAAAATATGATATTTAAAACCCTGATTTGCAGCCGCCTGAAAGAGCTTGAAATGTACAGCCAATCAAAAATATCAACTTCTCCCTCCGCCGAAAGATTGCAGATGATTCTAGAGGAATAGGCGCCCCCTTTGGTCAAGTCAGAATGCCAAGAAGTGAGGCGTTTTTCCCTAGGAAGAAAGTACGGCCCTGTACTTGAAGGTACGGCCCAACAGCAGCAAATAAGAGATCCGTACGACTTGAATATGGATGCCAGATGAACACTAAGCCAGCCGCTAATGATTTTCTCTTCTCTTGATGATTTCTGAATTTAACTCTGAAAATATATCTTCTGAATAAGCTCTATAATAACTTCTGGATGAAGCTATCTCTCTGACAAGCAATAAATCAGTTGATATTTCACAACCTCTGAACTGCAGACACTGAAGATGGCTCTTTCTCCAATGCAGATGAAAACTGAAACCCTTGGCTCCGTTCTCTGAAGAAGTAATTGGCAAAAATCGATTTCATAACATAATGCTTAATCCCCTCTCAAAGGAAAACTTATAATTTCTCACTTAGGTCGACTTCCTTCAAAAAAGCATCATTTAAATAAACTTTAAATTTCTCTTTTAATTTTCCAATAGTTTGGACACCCTTTTAATTATAAATAATAATTGAAAAGTGGCCCCTTCTTCATGATGGTCGACCCCTTCCATAAAGTCACCTTCAAAAAAGCATCATTTAAATAAACTTTAAATTTCTCTTTTAATTTTCCAATAGTTTGGACACCCTTTTAATTATAAATAATAATTGAAAAGTGGCCCCTTCTTCATGATGGTCGACCCCTTCCATAAAGTCACTTAAGTTATAATATTTAATTATATTATAACTTAATATCTCAACTTTAATTTAATTAATATTTATTTTGTAAGAATAAATATTATCTCTCTCAAAATAGGTCCAAAAGACGAACCGTCTGAAGCCAGATGATAAGTGACTGAATCCGCATACGACCTGACCATATTGCTAAAAATAGCAGGGGTGCTTTGCTGAGTGTCTCCACTTACGAAAAATAGTAAGTCAAGCAAATGATGTC
>VDFB02156667.1:0-15296 GCA_007258455.2 Sequoia sempervirens | reverse complement strand
TAAAATCTAAACCCCATTGTTGAAATGGAGCATCTATAACAACTGGCCTGAGAGGAGCGGCTGCCAACTTTGTTTTGCCAACAAACTGCTGACACAACTAACATTTATGCACCCATTCATATGCATCGTGGAACATAGTCGGCCAAAAGAACTGTGCCCACAAAATTTTGAAAGCTGTCACCTTCGAAGAAAAGTGACCATCGCATGCTTGATTGTGGAAGGCTTCTAGCAAGCGTTGTTGTTGATCTTTGGTAACACACAACAATAATGTTCCGTCAAGCCCCCACTTGTACAAGACGTTATTGATGATTACATAATTCTGCGCTTTTAGCTTTAGTGTTCTTTTCTGTTGCTTGTTCAGGTGATTCGGACAATCATTGTAAGTTAGGTAATACCATATCTCAGTAAACCATGGGAAGATCCTCTTTAACTTCAGGTTCAATCTTAGGTATTCCATTAGCTTGAATCTTCTTATCACCATCCTCTACTATCAACTGACAAAGACCTCTCCCGCGAACGAGTTTGGTCGGCTTGATCTCTAATTCATACTCTTGTACTTTCGCGACCCAGTTTCCTCTCTTCGAGCCCATCTCTTGTTGAGTTAGCACGCTTTTCACTGCTAGATCTGTGACATACACAATGGTGTGAGTATTCAAGATATAAAATCTGAAATTCTTTACAGCTCGGACCACTGCATAGGCATTCTTTTCAATTTGAGAGTATCTTGATTCGATGTCCTTGAAACTAGCGCTCATGAAAGCTATTGGGGACTCAATCTCTTCATTTAACTTCTGTGTCAGAATGGCAGACAAAGTATATTCTGATGCATAGCAGTAAAGGATAAACTCCTTTTCAAAATCAGGATGGGCAAGCACTGGAGCTCGACTGATGGCTTCTTTGATTGTTGCGAATGCCCTTTTTCCTTCTTCCGTCCACTTGAAAACTGTCTTCTTCTTCATCATAGAAGATATATCTTTAGTCAACTCAGAAAAATCGAGTACAAACCTTCGTATGAAATTCACTTTACCAAAGAAAGAGTGTACCCTTGTTCTGGTTGTTGGAAGAGACAAACTTCTGATAGCTTCAACCCGACTTGGGTCAATTCGAGTTCCCTCCTTGGAGATGATGTGGCCAAGCAACTTGCCTTTTGTCACCGCGAAGATAGACTTTTTAGGATTTGGTGATATTTTGTGGTATCTGCCTCTCGAAGACCTTCCCTAAATGTGAAAAATGATCTCGTGTCTTCGAGAAAACAGTGAGGTCGTCTAGATAGACAACTATTACTTTATTTCTCAAGTCTCCAAATGCCAAATCCATTGCTCTTTGAAATGTAGCATCGGCGTTGATGAGGCCAAAGGGCATTCTTTCATAAGCAAATGCATCACCTTCGGTTGAACGCGGTAATGAGCCTTGCTCAAACTGATCACAATTTGCCCTAATTTGCTGCTTGTAATCATGTCAAATAGTTCATATGCAACCTTGTAACTTGCTGATGTAGTGTTTCAATTTGGAGTTGCTTGATAGAAATGGATGCTAAGATTGATTTAAACACTCCTACAATGCCCACAATCTGATCTACATGCAATATGCAATTCTTTTTGGATTTTCAATGCAAATATATGAGAAACTAGGTATGCAATGTTTAGCTACAGCAGATAGACATTATGTAAAACACTTGCCATGCATCATATCATTTACAATTTCATTGCAAGAGTATCTATTGTAATCAGCTACTTATATCTCCACTATTATTATGAATGCTTCAATACAATGTTAATAACAAATAGCCAAGACTCTTGGCTAATACATATGAATTAATGCTCAAGTCTGATATAGACTGTCACCTACAGCCGTACCTCCTATTATGCAATTAAATGACATCTAACATGCATGAAATAAATAAAGGAACTTGGTTTAGGAGTTGCCTTGTATCCCCAATGAAGAAGCAATGAATATTCTGGAAGATGAAGACCATATGCAGCCAATATGAATTTCTGAAGAAGTCGCCCCTGTTCTGATTGGAATGATGAAATAAAATAATCTACCAAGTTTCCAAGCCTCCAATAACTTCTAACATGATCAGCAAAGCACTAGGAATGAAACGCACCAATCTCCAAGAGGAATCGATGTGGATATGAGCTATAATGAATAAAAATGTCCCTCCAATGGCGTCCCTGTTTTGCTTCAGACTTAGCTTCAGATTTGCCCAATGAAGATCTGTCCTTTCCCTTCAAATATTCGATGCCACAAACACTACACTTCAATGCCAATCAACTCCTATAATCGTAGTCTTCAAAATTGTCCCTTGGCCACAAATTTTACCCAATGAAGTGACTGAAATATCACCTCCAATCTGCAACCCTTCAAGAGATATTTCACTCCCTCAGTTATGCTATCAATGGGAGTTTTCGTTCCCAAAGACAAATTGATTATCTGCAGACCACTTGGCTCCACAAACACTCAAGAAGAAATCATCAAACATCAACATCAAATCTCCATGCTCAATAGTGAGACCTCAAGGTCTATTTATGCTTTTTCCTCTAGAGGTCGGCCTCAACAAAAATAATATTAATTTCGACTTCTAGAAGGTTCCAATATATTTTAATTTAATTTGCACTTTATAAAATATAAAAATATAACATTATTAATAAAGTGCATCTCAACATCACATTATAAAATAAGGTTTCCATAAATAGAAACAATAATGATATATGATGGAAAACCTTACTCCAAATCAAATACTGAGCCAAGTAATCACCAAATGACTGCCAGATGACTCTCTCACCATGCCTCATTAGCCTACGAGAGCCGTTAATAGGCTAATCCCGCTGATATGTCAATGTCAACTAGAAGGGGACATTACGTAACTGCCTTGAACTGATCTTCTTCAGCTACTGCAATTTGATTATAACCAGAAAAACCATCCAATAAGGACAGCATCTCTGAACCGGTAACCGTCTACAAGGTGTGTTCCATGATTGGCAAAGGATAATTATCCTTGAGCGATGATTGATTTAAGTTCCTGAAATCCACGCAAATTCTGATTTCTTCGTTCTTCTTGCGCACAGGAACTATATTTGACACCCAGGTGGAATGCTGAATCGGAAAGATCTTTGCATTCACCATCTTTTGGATTTTCGCGTAGATGGTATCTTGAATCAGCGGCTTATAGTGTCTTTGCTTTTGCCTGAAGGGCTTTGCTTCAGGTTTAAGAGGAATTGTGTGAGACAATTCTCTTGGTGTAAAAACTTTCAAATCTTCATATGACCAAGCGAAGACATCTCGGTATTGCTTGAACAATGAGATGAACCTCTCACTTTCTTCTACAGTACAGCATGTGCCTAGATTAACAAGCCTAGGCTTGTCGACTGTTCCGATATTCACTTGTTGATATTCAGCAGAGGTTCTTTCGCTTGAATTTCTCTGATCTTCTATGTATCTGTCGTGCCTGTCAAAAATATTCTCGAAGGAAACCAAGCCCTTGGGAATCTTATTTCCTTTGAACTGGATTATGCTAGAATTTGGTTCTTCTGAATTTTCTTTGTCTTAAGCGATCTTTGGCGCATCAGGAATTTCTGTTACTGCTTTTCTATGTGTGAATGAACTGGCCTCAAAGAACAATTCCTTGAAATTATGTCCCATAACAAGAAACTCTTTGATGTGATCATCGTCATTAAAGACTTGCCAATTATCACAGTTGTCAGGTACAACTGGCCTATATATTAACTCAATGGCAAATGCATTCTGACGGAAGTCAGAATGTGGCATGAAAAGTGAAGCCGACACTGCGAGGGCATCTGCTCTGCTATTTTCTAGACGTGGAATGTACTTGATATCAAATGCTTCAAACCAATCTATTGCATTCCATAACCTATTTCTTTAGTGTCGAAGACGATCTGCTTTGACTCTGAATTGATCTCTAACTTGCTTCACAACGAGCTCGGCATCACCTTCAACTATAAGATGTTTGATACCCATGTCCTTTGCATTTTTGAGACCTAGTAAAAGCGCCTCATATTCCGCTGTATTGTTCGTACATTCAAACTGCAAGTGATATGCAAATGGATACAATCGTCCTTCAGGAGAAATTATCACAACTCCCGCTCCCGAACCAGCAGTGGAACAACTACCATCGAACTGCAAAGTCCACAGCTTAGGATCATCTGCTGATTTACCTGCGGTACACGTGATCTCTTGAATTTCTTCAGGAATCTTTGACAGCATGGCGTAAGTACCAAGACTTGTTTCTTGATAGAGAACTTGAGCTTGAGGATCTTGAGACTTTACCACCGCAAATCGAGATTTGGGCTCTGGTTCCAGCTTGAAAGTTCCATTCTTTAATGGAATGTTCGCAGAAGATCAATCCATTTGAATCTCTCCACCGAGGTCCTTGCAAAAGCTTCTGCTTAATAGCATCCCGTAGCTAGCTAGAATATCAGCTACCAGGATGTTCATCATGATTTTCTTTTCAGGACAAGCCGCCGACCTCACTTGGGCATCTTTTAATTGTCCGACTAACAACATTGACTTGGATTCCAGTGAGTAACATTTGTCCATTGTCTTGGTGCACAAAAGTCCTAGAGCGTTCATCACTTGTAGAGGCATGACGTTGTCTGAAGCTCCGAAATCGATGATACAATTGCTCAATTTGTAACCCCCTATATACAGAGAAATATAGAAGGGCTTAGGCTTGTCTTCTGCCGGAACGGATGATTCGAGCAATGTGGGTTGCTTGGCAGGTCCTTTCTTCACAAATTTGAGAAGTCGGTCCACTTGCTCTGGATGATCTTGGAGATACTCTAACTGAGAAATCTGCACTTTGTTCTTCATCAAAGAATCTACAATATCAAAATTTGCTGAAGATGAGTCTCCAACAACTGCTTTCACGTTCTCTTGAGAAGACTTAACATTTGAAGTAGAGGCTACTTCTTTTCCTTTCTCTTTATCTTTTGGTACATTCAGTCTCTCTTCTTCTTCTTCTCTCTGTGCCCTCAGATGTTGAGCTCTTGTGAACACAGGAATGTTGCGATTCTCAGGATTTACTGCGAGAGAGTACTGACGAACATCTTCTTCTTGATCTTCAAAATCGGGTTCACTTTCAAAGTAGCTTGTTGCGGAGTCGCCATCAAATTTGTCCGATTGAGGTAAAACAACATTCGAACTTGGAGTTGGTGCGAAACTTGGTGTAGGTGCGGCTTCAGCATATCCCATTATCTCGTTCATTCTGACATTTTCGGGGCAAGTGGCGCCGTTATGTTTAGTGGAATCATGAAAAGAGCAAAACACAACATTTTGTGTATTGTTAGCTGCTTGCCTTGGTGGAGGTGGCCCTCGTGGCCTATAATTGTTGTAAGGCTGAAAGTTATTTCTCCTTGGCTGATACAGCTGTTGAGGTTGATAAGGCTGCTGTGGTGCTTGGTACGTTTGTGGTGCAGGCAAGGCGGGTGGTGGTGCAACTTGAGCAAGAGGCGTAGGCTAGAGTGGCAATTGCCTCTTGAGAATAGTCACTTCATTAGCAACCCTTTGAAGTAGTGGATCGACAGAACTTTGAACCAAAGGCCTAATAGTATCTCCTTTGATCTTTCCTGAAGTGATCATGTTGTCTTCAATTTCCATGGCACCTTGTTGTGCGTCTCCTAGTTTTGTCTCGTTGGCAGATCTTAAGATAAAGGCTATCTCTGATGGAAGTGCATTGACAAAACTGCTTAACAGGATCTTAGGCGATGGGTTGAGTGTGTATGAGAGACGAGTGACCAGGTGGTTAAACCTTGCCACGAACTCCCTCATGGGCTCATTATCCTCCTCCTTTGAATTTGAGAGCTGAGTGAACAACTGGTGGCTATCTTCAGCTGGTTTGAACCTTGCAAGAAACTTTTCAGTCATAGCATTCCAGTTGGTTATGCAACTCGCCTCCAAATGATTGAACCATTCGGTAGCAGCTCCCACAAGAGTTTGAACAAAGAGATGTATAGCAATATCTTCATGAGCTACATGCAAAACATCGCAAGCCGTTGAGAAGGCTGAAAGATGATCATCAGGATGTTGACTTCCATCACCTTGGAACCGTGGAAAATGCTTCCTCCACCCTTTAGGCAATTCATGATTTGCTCCTAGGGCCAAAGGTCCGATGTTATCACCCCAAGGCAATGGGGGACCTCTTCTCCGATTGCGATTGCGGTCATTGTGGCCGTCGTTGTTGTTGTTGTCACCCATTGCTTCGGGTTCTTCTTCCTCGAACACAGGTACTGTGTTGAATTCAGAAACTGTATTGGATTCAGGAAATTTGTTGGACGTTTCTCCAACTTCTGTAGGATGTGTCTCTAGAAGGAAAGGATCAACTTCTTCTTGGAAAAGCGGATTTGTTCTTGTTCTCCTCCTTGTATAGACTATGTACGCCAGGATTGCCTAGTCCCACGTGGGTGGTGGCAAGACGGGCCTTCCGGCAGCGATGTCGGCTTTCTTTTCCTCCTTGTCTAGAATAACAGCAGCGTTTCTCCACTGAGCAGGGGTCTCCTTCTTCTCAAAGATGAAACTCCTTAGGCTGCTGATGATGTCTACTTGCTCTCCTTCAATTATCTGGAAATTCGGCTCGATAACTGGAGGTGTAAGATCAGGCTGTTCAACTGGAGCAGTAGGACGCCAGAGAGTCATACCCGTGACATAAAGCAGTTTCATTCTCTGGAGTAGGGTACATTGTGAGAGCAGAATTGGAAGATATTTGACAATTGTCATTGTTAAATAGGGTTTCAGCCCTATATATATATACATAAATGTATATGCATACATATATGAACATATATATATATATATATATATATAAAATAGGTCATGGGGCTCACTCCCTTCTAAATATCATAACAAAAAACCACAAAAACACAATTCTGTTCTGAGTGACCTATTGTCAGGTGTTGACTTGATCAAGGATTACATTGCAGATCACATCCAAAGAGACTCTTTTTCCCTGCCTATAGGGTAGTACAGACATTACAAATAAACCAGAGATCCGTCACAGCAGAATGAGTAGACACTATTCCACCTTGATCGCTAAACCGGCCATCTTGTCTCTTACTTAAATAGTGATATTATACCATAGCTTTCATCTAAAGGGGATTCCAATATTTTGTTCATTTTATTTTTTGATTTTAATGCTTTTCTAACATGCACTTGAATCTACCTTGTTTTGTAATGCAGTACCAATTGAAGTTCGGAAGACATATGAGGAATTTCTCACTGTTATCTCAGAATT
Source organism: Sequoia sempervirens (assembly GCA_007258455.2). Taxonomy (NCBI): domain Eukaryota; kingdom Viridiplantae; phylum Streptophyta; class Pinopsida; order Cupressales; family Cupressaceae; genus Sequoia; species Sequoia sempervirens. The sequence goes on along the minus strand of VDFB02156667.1, from coordinate 8,050 downwards.
CCTGGATGGTGAAATATCGACAGAAGAGCTGCATGAATCAGCTATAGCTATTTATAACATTCTTCATGATTACAAGGCTGGTTCTAACAGTGAGGTGGCTCTAGCAAAAAAAAAGTGAGTATGACCATCCCAGCATCATGACTTGTTGTTTTATGTTGAGATTTCCTGTTTGAATGGAACAAAATTTTTGCCTGTAAGCATTCTGCTAATATTTCTTACTTCACATGGAGTTATGTTAGGTTTTTAGTTGCTATGGTGTCCCTGACTCCACCATATCTCTCTTAATCCGCATATGGGCTAAATTTATTTTGAAGGATTTCTATTTCTCGGAAATTTCTGATTGTAGGTTTTTTCAGCGCTGCTTTCTTAAAAGAAAACTGTTATTACTTTTGCAATGGCGTATGTAATTTCATCTTCAGCTTACCTGGGAGAATTATATGTTCATGTGTCATTTTCTTTTGTAAGAAATCGAAATATGTAGACTTCAACATTGGATTTACTTGGTGTTACAATGTGATGTGTGATCAAATGATACATGCATATTAAATATAATAGCACATCAATCATGCATGCTTATATTGAGTGGCATTCATTCTTGAGCCCGCTAAATCTTACTTGAGGCAATAATATGCTAATAATGTCACGCATCAGGGTAAACTCATATATGTTGAGATCTGCCTAGGAACAACAGATTGACACTGCAAATATGAGACCTGATTGAATATGTGCCAAGAGTAAGATCTAGAAGGATGCAAGAGAGTCCACCAAATCTACTTTGTGTAATGTTTCTTGCAAGTAAATCTATATGTTTATTTGAGTTTCCTGGACAAGGGGACCTTCTTTCAGGACTGTAAAATTTCCCTGGATTTTTGGGATGGTGGGGCATGACAAATGTGTATACGAACACACACACATACACATAAATATGTACATGCATAGATATATATGTGTGTGGACAAAACATTAAAAAAATTTCATATATCATAGCTATTCAGTTGCATAATTATAAAGAGCTGAAACTCAAGTAACTGCTGTTGGAATTTTAAGATCTATGCTTTATTGGGTTTGACAAGGCATCATTTTGCTTGTATCCTGAGACTTTTTCCACTCCTCGAATATTTTGGCATCTCTATTAATCATCTTCTTCTATTCAATTAAGTCTTAGATGCCCCAGGAGATCATAAGCATGAATGTTAGGGATGATTATGCCAATAGTACATTTAGGCCACCTCAGTGTATCCTCCACAGTCACTCAATACCAAGTTGGCTTTCTATGTTACACATTTCTCAAGGATTTTATATGGCATCATCTCTGAACCTAAGTATCTTTGTCATCATTGGTGATTTGTCACATGGCTTGAGGATTCCCCTTGGCCAGCTGAAGCTATGCTCTCACCAGTTTATGAATTTAAATTGATCACCATTTCCACAAGCTTATAGCTCATTGCTATTTGTATTGCTATTCTTTTGTTAGCAGCACAGTGGTTAATTTTGTCTTATGTACTTTTATATTTTGATTCTAGGGTTCTCTCTTACTAGAACTTTCTATTGTTAACTACTGTAACCTCTAGTCTCATTGATCTACTTTTGGTCATCTGTGGACATTATTACATTTTCTTTCTTTCTTTCTTTCTCAAGTTTTTTATCAACCATGAGATGCAGGGGAGATGCCACTGTTCTTACAGAAGGTCAAGAGACTATCTATCCTCATTCATTTGAAACCCAGATCAGAAGTGCTTCACTCATTTTTGAGAGGCTGTCATTCTCAAACATAGATTCTTATAAGGGGCTCCTACATTTGTCACAATGATTACTTCCTTCTCTCGTCCCACTTTAGGCATCATTAGAGATGGTGAGTGCTTGTTGGGTACATCCAGTTCGTACTTAGATGTTGACAGACCATTGAGATGGTGTTTCTCTTTGGATATTACTTCTAGAGCATCCCAGTCTTTGTGTAGCCAAAGATGTTTTGCTTCATACTGGGGTTAAGGGTTTTCCCCTGTTTGCAAGCCAAACCACAGAGGCAAGTGTATATTACTGGTTGTGGCACCTTCTTGGAGGTTTACTGTTACTCTCTAGGGGGTGCATCTAGAGAGGTCAGTTTGTATTAGTTGATTGTTTGGTTTCTTGGAGGTCTGATGTCTGACACCTGATCTTTAGTCTTCAATTCACTGATATTAGAAAGCCTTTGCTGCTTCTGCAAAGTGTAACGACCATGGCACAAAAGTTTTTGCCTCACATTTTGTTGCCACTAGAAGCATATTCTACCTTATTCTCAAGATACAGGAAAACATATCTTGCATGTCATATATTTTTCTAGAGAATAACATGTTATCCTCCAATTTTGTTAATGGTGGCAACACACTCATTATGATATTTCAAAGCAACTGGGTACCTGTTTTACTCGAATCATCATTTTGACTGAAACCTAAATAGAGAAGATGTTATCCATTAATTCTGCAGATCATGGTTTTGAGGATGAACTTAATTATGTAATAAATGTGATCAAGATTATATTCATGAGTTGTGGCCCATTAAACTCTCTACGGGAGTCAATTGTTGCATGGTTTGCCTCATAGGTGTGTTAAGTCTGCTGCTTTGTCATAGAATCACACAACTCTTTAGACTGATAAATAATGCACTTTGGTGACCAAAATTGTCATTTTTTGTTGTTTGCATGCATATCTCCAGATTAATTCCTTAATGAGTTAATAATGTTTCAATATGCAAATAGTAGGGTGTCGAAACAGCAAGTTATTATTCATATGGGTCATTATTTGTACCTTTGTATTGCATAAGGTTTAATTACTTATTGATGGGTTAATTAATATTAGATGTAAATGCCATATGATTCCTTTAATTGTGCTGGGCCCAAGTTAAACAAGTTGAAGGGCTTGCGTGATGTTGCTCTTCAAATCAATTCTATTGAATTACTTAAAAAACAACATGCAAATGTCAAATAAGTTCTCAAACTACAAAATTTGATGGGAGGTTATATCTAAAAGAGTTGTTTTAAGTATGGGTTTAAGGAGGTGGTAGTTATTTAACTACCTGGAGAAGCAGAGCATTGCAATACAAGAAAGGAAGAAAAACAATGAATAGGGTGTTCTCTTCTCAAAATAATGGCTTGCATGCTATGCGTTATTCTCTTCCATACTGCATGTTCCGTTTATGGTAAATGAATTCAAAACTATTATTGTATGAATATTTCGTGTAACTAGAGTATTTTAATGTAGCTGAATTTAATTCTGTTATATTGAAACTAGCACAATTGTTCGATACAATAAAATGGATTAATTCTGAAAAATCATGTTTCCATGTATTTATTCAATGTCTGTCCTGAGAGGTAAACTTTGTGTCATGGATGTTCAGTTGGCAGTGGTTAAGAGGAATTTGTGTAGTTTCTTGGGTCATGTTTTTGCATATTTTTCCACACATTTCTATTCAACTAATTCACTGGAGAAGAGGATACCACATTTCCTTACATCTTTTCTTGGTTTTCTTAGGCAGTTCTCTGTCAGTATTTTGCTACTGGTTTTACCTTCTGTTTTCAAGTTTTCCTCAGTTTTTCCTTTCTCACTTTCCACAAAAAGTGAGTAAAACTTCCAAAAATGCATCATAAAAGGGAGTCAGCTGTAATGTTCCCTTTCTATAACTGGAACAACTACTAAAATTTGTAGTACAAATGTTGATTGCAACTACCAAGTTGGAAACTTCACAAGAAACCTTAACAAACTTTAAATCACACTCAAATCTGATTAGAAATCAATATGACAGCAGCAACAACATTTATCATATTTAATTGTGAGATGGGAAAAATGATGACAATGCTGATATGCAAGTTAGAAGATGAATTTTCAGAATTATCACTCTCCCAAATCAACTCACAAGTGAACAATGATAGATGTTGTGCAATATGGTCACTAATAAGACACTCCAAATGATTTACTAATTCTCTCAAGGCCAGGTACAACACTATTAATGTCTGATATAACCTTTTGTTAACTGGGACAACACCTTATATGACTGATGTAACCTTTCAGAATGCTGGAACAGCATCTTATATGATTGGTATAACCTTCTGATGAGTGGTATAACACCTTATATAACTGATGTAACCTTTAAAAATGCTAGAACAACATGTTATATGACAAATATAACCTTCTAATGACTGATACAACACCTTATATGACTGACATAACCTTCGAAAATGTTGGAACACCTTATATGACTGATATAACCTTCTGATGATTGGAACTATTAGAAATAGACGTAGTTCCTTTTTAATGCTTCTCTATATTCTTTCAGTTATGTCTAATCACGTATCCATGATTTTCTCCTTTCTTTCTGTTTTGTCTATAATCACGTAACCGTGATTATTGGATCTTGCCTTGTAAATCTTCTTATGTAAATCTTTTGCTTTTGATTAATTGAATTCGGATCATTACATCTGTAATATGGTATTAGAGCATAGGACGATTTAAAAAAAATAAAATAAGTGATTTCTTTTTGAAAAATCTTTGTGATCGACTTCTGGCTTTTGATACGATTTTTTGAAGTCTTTGTGATTTCATTCTTGAATAAAATCGTATTCTATAGAAGCTTTGGCGGATTTTAAAATTCTCGTGTTTGGTTTTTCCCATGCATCACTTCTTTTTGCATTTGTGGCGTTTCTTGCGTGTTGCGTTTTCTGGTTTTATGCCTGAGTGACGGAGTTCCTTCAGGTTTCGTGTGACATTTCTTTGCCTGTTTGAAGGTTTCTGAGCAAGTTTTTTGGCCGTGTGACAAGGATTACTCCTCATGTGATTTGTGGATGCGATTTGATTTCTTTTTGCTGGGCATTTTTAGTCATTTCTGGACGTCCTTTAAAAATGCGACTGAGGGTTTTTTTGTGTGCTCGAGATTTCTGGCTTCTGTTTGGCGCGCAACATACCTTATTTCTGAGCTCGGATTTGGTCATTTTCTGGCCGTGACTTGGCGCAATTTTCTCCATCTCTTTGCCGTGATTTGTAGTCTCCTTTTGGGCGCGTTTTTGAAAATATCTGGGCGTGATTTTGTTCATGATTTGGTCGAGTTTATTAGTCTCCTCTTGGCCGTGATTTTGAAATATTTTTTGGGTGCGATTCTGACAGTTTCTAAGTGTGTTTTTGCATGCTTATGAGGCGCACAATTTTTCTTATCTGATCATGCCTCTTTGTGTCTCTTTTTGAGGAGTTTTGTCTTATCTGTTCTGTATCTTGTGCGTGGAAACTCTGGTGAAGCCGTTTTTATAGTATTGTCTTATTTTCTCTAACGAGTTTATATCACTGCTGTGGTGGGCCCCACTACTCTCAATTTTCAGTATTAGTATTTTCTGATATTTTCCTGCAATCTGGAAAACCATACTTCGTCCACCAGCTGCTAGTGCCACGAAATTCGTGTTCGGATTTCTTTCTCAGTACAGGGTATGTTGTCTCGATTTTTTGTGCCGTCTATTTTCTTGGATCATCTTCGTTTTTCGTGCCTCGAAAAGTGTGAAGCATGGCCTCTTTAACCAACATCATGTTGGACAATAGTCAGAAGTTCAACGGTCGCAACTACAACACATGGAAGCAACGTATGATGACGATATTTGAGTATCGATGTCTTGACCAGATTGTTTAGGGCACCACGACACGACCTCTCATAGTTGATAAGGATCAGGTGAAGTTTGATGAGTAGAATCGGGAAGCCGTTATGCTCATAAAGTTATCAGTCACTGATGACCAGTTACCTCAGGTTCCTTCAAGTAAATCAGTGAAGGAGATTTGGGATCTCCTAAAAAATCTTCATGAGACTTCCGACAAGAGTCGTGCGTTCTTTCTAAAGAACATGTTGTTTTCCATCGTCATGGATGAGAATACACCTTTGCAGGCACATTGGACCAGGATCAAGGACATTCGAGATCAGCTCGAGGCTATTGGTCGAAAAACGTTGGAAGAAGATAGGGTGGTGATCACTTTGAAGAGTCTGCCACATCCATATGAGCACTTTATTGAGACGCTCAACATTACTGCGACTAATGTTGATTTGACGTTTCCAAATCTCTGCAATAAACTTCTACAACAGGATTGTTGGAAACAACAATTTGGTACTAGTGCCACTTCATCCTCTTCAATGCAGGCATTCCCTGCAAAGACATTTCAGAAGAATAAAGGCAAGCCTTCGTCCTTTTAGCAATACAATCGGGGGCAATCTTCAGATTCTTCGAAGTTGAAGAATATTCAGTGCAATTATTGTCACAAGATTGGCCATATGAAGAAGGATTGCTGGAAACGCTTGGTCTCTGCACAAGGCAAGCAAGGAGAGTCTCCACCGCAAGCACATATGGCAGAGCACACTGAGCAGAATGAGTCTGCCTTCTTTGCACTCATGGCAAAGAGTCCTACAGATCTTGCAAACTCTTCTACTTGGTACATTGACTTTGGTGCTTCACGCCATTTCACGCATCGCTGAGATTGGTTCATTCAGTACACGCCTTTTAGAGATTCAATTATCTTTGGAGGTGGCGCAGAGTATACTGTTGTTGGCAAGGGCAACGTTTAAATTCAATCTGGTGGGAGAAATTTGATATTTCTCGATGTATACTTTGTACTTGGCATGGAGATGAACTTACTTTTTGTAAATCAGATTATGATTCACTCTCCTCAGTTGGACATAGTCTTCAGTATGCATACATGTAGTATTGTTGACAGAGAGACATGGACTATCATCATTCAGGGACTTGAGGATCATGTTCTTTATAGACTTGTTGATTTTGGTGATTCTCAAGAGCACGCTATGGCAGCCAAGAGCACTTCTATTACTAGTCTCTGGCATCAACGTTATGGGCACCTAAACATGAACTATCTCTCTCAGTTATCATGAGATGATCTCGTTGGTGGTCTACCTACGATTCAGCCTCGAACTCGTGGAGTTTGCGAGGCTTGTCAGGCTGGAAAGCAACATCGAACTCCTTTCTTCAATGGCGACTCATGGCGGGCTTCAAGGGTTTTACAGTCGGTCCACGCTGATGTATGTGGTCCAATGCATACGCCCTCCGTCACTGGATCTAGGTATTTTTTGCTTTTTGTTGATGATTTTAACAGAAAGATGTGGGTGTATTTTTTGAAGCTTAAATCAGAGGTGTTTAGCATATTTCAGCAGTTTAAGGCTTTGGTGGAAAAAGAGTCTGGTTGTTCTATTATTACTCTCAGGTCTGACAATGGAGGGAAATTTTGTTCCAAAGATTTATCCACATTCTGTGCTACACATGGCATAAAGCGGCAATTCACAACACCTTACACCCCTCAGCAGAATGGTGTAGTCGAGCGTCACAATCGCACCATTACAGAAATGGCACGTTCTATGTTGGAACATAGACATGTTCCTAAGAAGTTCTGGGCTGAAGTAGTGTATATTGTTGTATATCTTTTGAACATAACTCCTACTCATGCTGTGAAGAAGATGACTCCTGAAGAAACTTGGTCTGGACGTAAGTCGAACATCAGTCACTTGAAGGTTTTTGGCTCCACAACTCATGTTTGGATTCCTGATGCTCAACGCACTAAGTTGGATTCCAAGAGCCAGAAACTCATGTTTACAGGTTATAGTGAGAACCATAAGGCATACAGATTGATAGATACAGACACCAATCGTCTAATCTTCATTCATGATGTCGTGGTTGATGAGAATGGTGGGCTCTTCTATCAGTCTTCTTTTGTTTGTTCTGAGGATCAGCCTCAGATAGATTTTGATTTGAGTGTTTATCTTCCACTTGGTCCACTTTATGGGAGGGATTCCACAAAGGTGCAGGTACCTCAATAGCCACTTCCACCACTAGTCCCTATTCAGCACGATCTGGATGTTCTTCCAGATATATCAGTTCCTGCTGATCCAATAGAGGTTGTTCCTCCCGATTCTGATATTGGTTCATCTACTCTACGGCCTAAATGGTGGGCTTTGACGATTGGTGCTCTTCATGATGATGAGTTACTAGAGGGTAGATCTGCTCAGAATAAGAGCAAACAGGAGAATACAGTGAATTTTTCTC
>VDFB02156666.1:0-30618 GCA_007258455.2 Sequoia sempervirens | reverse complement strand
TAAGTCACCACCTTGTGCGACTTAGACCCATGTGGCACAAAAAGAAAAATTAATTCAAATTTCTTTCATGTTTTTATTCTTTAAGACCTAAGGTCGGCCTGTGATGAGGTATTCTTCAAGAATTTAGGCATAAGATTGTATAAATAAATGGTTTTCACCTCATTTTAAATATCCTAACTCATCTTACATAATAGCTCACCTTCATTCATCACTCATCATGTTTTCAAGTCAAGCAAGCTAGGGTTTTATGATTGCAAGTCAACAAGATGGCTTCCAAAGACATCCAAAGATAGATTATTCATGTTTGGTTGCAAAAAATCAAGATCAAACATCATGGAAAGGTAATAAAATCCATTATTGCAGGGTTCATTCGATTCTTTCATCATTTTGGTTTAATTACCTAAAAAGGGTTTGACTAAGGCAAACCCCCATGCCCTAACATTCAACATTTCTTCTTTTCTTCTTGTGTGTTTGTAGATTTAGGACTTTTTGAAGCTTGGAAATCATTGAAAATCAAGTTTCCATGTTTCTCAAGTCTTCTCTTCATTCAACAAGCCAAAATATCACCTAAAAGTCATTTTTAGGCCCGAAAATCAGAGTTTCAAAAGTGGAAACCTATAGGAAACTAAAGTGCAGACTTAGGGCATCTATTTCCACTTTTGAATTTTGAGAGATTTAGAAGTGTACTAAGTCACCACCTTGGGTGACTTAGTCCCACTAGATCTTATTTTTAGTTATTTTTGTAGAGCTAGATACCCATTTGGTTGAAACTGGTTTCTGGGAAATTTTTCTAAAACTAGGACTAAGTCGCCTAGACTGGCCTAAGTGTCCCAGTTGACTTCTGCATCATTTTTATCAGGATTTCAGACATTCATTCCATCTTTTTTCAGTCTCCAAGAGCACACATTCTATTTCATAACTTTGTAATTAGTTTTGTTTGCATTTCTAGGTCATTTATCACATGTTTGCATATCACAATTTGTTTTCCAGCAGTTTGTATTTCTTAGGTTTTACATCAATAATCATATTTCTTTTTTAGTTAATTTCACTTAGGACATTACATTTAGAGACATTAAATCCCTCATTAAATTAATCTTGAGTGTAGACATTAGCATTTTGGCCCATCTCTCTGCTTTTAGGTGAAAAACCCTAGAAAAGTTAGAGAGCCTTTGGTTTACCAAAATCATAGTTTACATTCTGGTGAACCTGCTTTTCACATACTTCCTTTTCTGATTTGGAGTCCTTCATTATTCTAGAATCAGCTTGCATTTCATTTTTCATTAGTTAAGTTGCATTCTAGGGTTTCAAATCTTGCATTAGTGAAAGTCCATATAAGTTGCATTTTTACATCTTAAATCATTGAAAATATTTGAAATTTTGCATTTGCATCATATAAATACATTGTACAATACAAAGACCATGAAAATCCATCAGAAAAATTTGAAAAATCTAAAAAAAATCCCTATTGGGACTAAGTCACCACCTTGGGTGACTTAGTCCCTATTCACCCTTGAAACAACCTTTTATAGAGCTAAAACCCCTATTTTTAAGCTTTTGTTTGGTTCTATTACCTATCTATATTAATTGGTTGAGTTTTTGTAACATGCATTTCATTAGATCTAGCCTAAATTAGCTCATTTCATGCACTTTTGAATATACAACATTTCATTTTTAGATTGTTGCATTATGTACACAAAAAATTAGCATGCTTAAATACTAAAAACTGCATTTCCTTTTAATTCATTGCATTATCATTTCTTTCCTTCTTCATCATAACATGTTTTCTTTCAAAATATGTGGTTTTAATTTCATTAATAGTGGATTGTATAAGCACAACATTCCCTCTTATGACTTCACTTTTGATTACAACAATGAGGTCATTCAGACACATGTTAGTCATAAATTTTATCCAACCATTGATACAATCCTTAATATCACATTGCCCATTGGTGACAATGGTAGTATAAACAATCATAACAATCATACTTATTCTTCTCCTAATACCTCTCCTATTAGTGGCGAAGGTGTCTTGGTGAAGCAAGATACAATTATTGAGAGTCTTGAGTGTCCCTCTCCTTATTCCACTTTGGAATATGTTAGAAAAAATGAACATGAGATCATCAAAACATTTCTAAATCTCACCTTACCTAGCCTCCATAACCATGATCATCAACATTTTCCTTCTCCTAATATCCATCCTCGATGCCATGAGGATAGGTTGGTGTTAGAAGACGTACCTATTAAGATTCATGAGAATCATGACCCTCCCTTCCCTCATGCTCCTACCATTTGGGACAATCTATTTCAAAATCATAGAAGTCCTTCCGTTGACACGTGACGAAGCCATTACAAGCTCTCCTACTAAGGGAGATAATATGTTACAAGAGAATGAGACCTTAGAAACAACTGACAATAAAATAGAGTCTTCTTCTCTTCTCCCCACTATCCATCATCAAACACATTCAACCACTAATAATTCCCTTAGTTATGATCAAGTTAGCTTGGATGAACCAAGCCTTAGTTGTAAAGAACATGAGGTGTGTTGTTCTCCTAAACACTTTCCTTCTAGGGAGAATATTATCATACAAGGCAAAGATAACATTGATAATAATATTATGCCCTTGAAAAGAGATGAAGAGCCTATGTTAGAGTCTCATTCACCAAGGTATGTTAATATTATTCAACCTTAACTCATCCTTTATCTCCCTTCACACAAACAAACTCTGCACAAACCTGAATTCACCCTTTACCCACTTCAAACTAATGTATCTCAGCAACCAAGTTATAATAACATTGCTCATACATATAGCACTTGAAATAACCCACAACCAACCCCAATACCCTTACCTTTTCCTAATCCTATCCCCTCTATACCTTTCTTAACAGGTCTTCCTACTAGAAAGGAGTACAATCTTGTCAAACAACTAAATAATACTCCTGCTAACATATCATTGTGAGATCTTATTCAAGCCTCCCCTCACTATCACAACATGATCCAAATAGCCTTACAACAAGTTCCCATACCTTCTAATGTGCAACCAACTGACATAGCAACCATGATCCAAGGAATAAACGTTGACATTTTTTCCACTAAAGTGAACTCCCCCTTTGTACGTGCAAAAAAATAAATGAAGCTTTCATGATCATTGCTCAATACAATACAATAGGTTTAAAGTGAACCCTTGTTGACAATGGCTCAACCCTTAATGTGCGTAACATAAACCTTTTCGATAGGCTTCATGTGGATAAAAAAAATTCATCCCAAATCTTTATCTATTAAGGGCTTTGACAATGTTGAAAAGACAATGCTTGGCGTGATCACTTTACCTATTAAAGTTGGAGAAGTCACATTAAAACACTGATCCAAGTTGTGCCTCACGATCTTTCAAATAAGCCTCTTCTAGGAAAGCCATGGATTCATGCTATGAATGGTGTTCCTTCCACTCTTCATCGAAAAATGAAATACATCTACAATAGAAAAGTGAGCACAATTGATGTTGATCATGAGCCTTATAGTGCCTTGCAACTTGAGAAAAACAAAGAGAACCCCTTGAACACATTAACATCAACCACACAAGTGGACTCCATACAACCTAAAAACAAAGAACAAAACTCAAAGATATTAGGTGATGATTGGGGTTCCTTGGACTTCACACCACAACTCATGAATGACTACAAGATCATAAAAAAAGATTCAACTATGGGAAATGAAAATGTAGTCATAACAATAGGAAACTCAGACAACCCTTTGAAAGAATCCACCTCAACCACTTTAGACAAAGATGCAAACTACACACTGATCTTTGAAAAACATACTAACGAACAACTGCTCGATTCCAAAACAATGAACAAGGTTTATGGAAAAGATTATGAGCTTATGAAACAACTTGTACATAGTGGAAAAGGATGTGGTGCTAATGGAAAAGGTATTTACAACTGTATCAATCCTTTCACACAACAAACTAGTCATGGTCTTGGTTATTGTCTTGTGATAGAAGTTGCCAAGCCTTCACTCAACATCAACACTCTCACACAACATTTTTCCAATTCAACCTTAACTGTAAAGCATCCTGAACTGATGGACACTAGTGGTCTTAAACATCATCCTTTACACAACATGACACAAAAAAGGAAATCTTTACTTAATGTCAATTTCATCTCATAAGGCACTCATAATTTGAATTCATTAGATTTTACACCCTCCTATAAAGGAGAGAATAAAATCTCACAAAATAGAGAGTCTTGTGTAAGTATGACAACTGATACTAAGCAAGATGTTTCTTTGTCATCAACTATAATACCACCTTCTACCATTGATCAAGAGGGTATCTTGTCAAGACTCCTCCAAGATTACTTGATCACCCTCCCTCCTACAACTCATAATAAATTCTATTCTAAGACTTCATTCTATGCCTATCATAGAGTTCATGGGAATTCTACTAATGAATATAAGGATTTTAGTTGTAAAATCCAACATTGTCAGGAGTTTGGTATGCTTCCCTTTGTGGAAGCACCTAATTCCTCTAATTGACACTGATTTTCAATCTTACCTACATTTCATCAATCATTTAGGCTCACCTTTGTCCTACACTCAGTTGGGGAAAGGGGTTTGATAATCTTGTCCTTTTATGCCACTTGTAGTTGCCTCTTTTGACAAGTTGTTAACCTTTCATGAACATATAAGATCAAGCTTGGGATGTGGATGACATACTACTCCTCTTTCATGATGTAGCTTATGTAAAACATATGACTTGGCATAAAAGGATTTGAGTAATCTCATGCCTCTTCTTATACTTTAAAGCAATTGCCTCACAATACTAGTGTTAGCTACTACTTTGGAAGTGGGGGCATATATCACCACTCATATTCATTGTGTGATTTTTTCTTCTTATTTGCAATTTCCTCTCTTAGAGCATTAGGTACAATGTTTCCCAGATGCTCTTCCACTTGTCCTCTCTTGGAAACAGATGAGACCATACACTTATCCTCTCTTAGAGCAAGATGAGAGCATTTTCACTTATCCTCTCTTGGGGCCATTAGGCATGATGTTCCCCTAAGATGAGACCTTTGCATGAACAAAGAAAAATCGTTTAGAAAAAGGAAACCCTTACACTATCTTGCATTAGCAAGTAATATATGAGTTTCAAGCATACAAATTTTTTCTTACCTCATAGAGCTCAAAAATCATTTTGTCATTGTGCTGCCTTTATTAGAGTTATCATGTGGTATAACTTTGGTATGGTTAAGCAGGAGTAACTAGCAATACAACTTTCCCCATAGCCACCTATGTGTTTTTGAGTCTTGGTCTTTGTCATAATAGTGGTTTACAATTCCTGAGAGGAACGAATTTTAGCTGAAATCATATATTTTTAGAAAATATAATGATTTAAGCCTTAAAAAGTTCCATTTTAAGGATTCCAATTGAAGAGGGTTTGATCAAATCACCTTAGATCAAACCCCCTTGGATAGAACCTCGCTAGTTTTAAACCATACATATAAATCAGAGTCTCCTTTACACCTATCAAAATGCTGATTAAAATCACTTTTGATTTAGATTTTAAGGGGATCTAAATGAATTCATTTAAAATTTATTTCAAATGATTATGAGTATTCCTCAAAACAAGCTATCCAATGAATATAATTTTAATATGTTTTGGTTTTGTTATGTATTTTGTTTTTTAAGTTTTATTAAACATAGGTTTTTCATCGAAAATAAATTTATTTTTTTCTTCACATATGGAAAAATAGAAGATTATCAAAAAAATTAGAAAATATGAGTGCACCAGATATTGATGTCCTTGATCCAACCACAAAAATTAAATTAAATTTTGACATATTCAAAGTTCGTGTTATCGATTATGCAGTATGCAGATTGTAATTAGTTTGACTTTTGAAACTTGATTAAGGAAACAATATTCAATAAAAACTATCTAACCAAGTGGAAGCACTAGATATCAGACTTACAAATCTAAATTTGAAAAAATTAGAATTTTATCCTTCATGGAAAAAAATTTATGCGTTATACGATGTGCATCACTTTTTTAAAATGTTATTTTCTAAAAAAAATCTATTTTCGTGGGAGATGGAAAAAGAAGTGCAATTTGATTCCAAAAATTTTGAAAAAAATATTTTTAGAATCCACAGACAAAATTTGATAAGACTCTAGTTTGCACCATCTTCAAATTTCTCACAGTTTAGCTACTAGGTGCAGATGTGAAGATTTAGTTAAAAATAAATAATTCCGGTGTCGGTTGGCCAAAATTGTAAACCACTATTATGGGATCGCAGTGCATACCAACTAGTGTATGTTTCTCACCTTTTGGGATTTCTCACCCCACAGAAAACCAGAAGTTTTGTGGCCCCAGAGTGAGTATACTGTGGCCTTCTCACCTAACAGACAATGAAGAAGTTTTGTCAGTCCAGAGTGAGTACACATTTTCAATACAAACAAGCATAGATCTAATCCACAATGTGTTGGATAGATGATCAAAGCTTGATCCACCCCATTTTCATTTCCTTCTAGTTCTTGCTATTGTATGACCATGTACCTTGTCTTGCTGAAAATCATTCACCTTGCATGTGTCTTTTCATACTTATGTAGGCTTGACTTAGCATCTTAGATCCTGGGGGTTTCCACAGCCTCCTTTGATCTTCATCATTCTTCGTCATCCACATTGGTATGATTGGACTCCACTTGAATGGCTAGTTTAGTCATATTTTGAAGCAAGTTCATCTTCTCACTAAAGTAGGGGCTTAATGTGTTGTCAAAAAGTGTATACTTTGCTTTATATGGGAATAATTGATGACAAATCAAACTTAATGAGGCCTTGATTTGGTGTTGTGAGGTGTTTTACACATCCACACTAGGTCTTGAATCCTAGGAAATTTAATAAAATACATTTATTGATGTCTTGTAAGAGTGTTGTAAGGTGTTGTAGTATATCTTCAAACTTTTCTAGGACCATAATGTTATAATTAACCTAAATAACCCTACCAAGACCTATTTCCAAGTGTTGTGAAGTCTTGTAACAAACTTTCATACTTTCCTAGGCTTGTCATCAATATTTGCACCTTTCTTATGCTTTAAATGGCCCCTTTATGTACTTAAAGGCCTTAATTAAGTGTCTTGTTGAAGAACAACCCAATAAACAACATTTAATACATCTTAATTTCCAAAATTCACTCAAAATTTCCCAGGTGGACTAAGATTCCACTTTTTGGCGACTTAGTTCCATGTGGCACAAAAATAAAAATTAATTCAAATTTCTTTCAGGTTTTTATTCTTTAAGACCTAAGGTCAGCTTGTGATGAGGTATTCTTTGAGAATTTAGGCATAAGAGTGTATAAATAAGTGTTTTTCACCTCATTTTACATCTACAATATCCTAATTCATCTTAAGTCATAACTCACTTTCATTCATCACTCATCATGTTCTTAAGTCAAGCAAGCTAGGGTTTTATGATTGCAAGTCAATAAGATAGCTTCCTAAGACATCCAAACGAAGATTATTCATGCTTGGTTGTAGAAAATCAAGATCAAACATCATGGAAAGGTAATCAACTCCATTATTTCTTGGTTCATTCCATTCTTTCATCATTTTATTTTAATTACCGAAAATGGGTTTGACTAAGGCAAGCCCCCATGCCCTAACATTCAACATTTCTTCTTTTCTTCTTGTGTGTTTGCATATTTAGGAATTTTTGAAGCTTGGAAATCATTGGAGATCAATTTTAAAGGTTTCTCAAGCCTTATCTTCATTCAAAAAGTCAAAATATCACCTAAAAGTCACTTTCAAAACCGAAAATCAAAGTTTTAGAAGGAGAAACCTATAGGAAACTGAAGTGTAGAACTAGGGAATTCATTTCCACTTCCAAATTTTGAGAGATTTAGAAGTGGACTAAGTCACCACCTTGGGAGACTTAGTCACACTAGACCTGATTTTTAGTGTTTTTTGTAGATCCGAATACCCATTTGGCTAAAACTAGTTTGTAGACAGTTTTTTCAAAACTGGGACTAAGTCGCCAAAACTGGCCTAAGTGTTCCAATTGAATTCTGCATCAGTTTTATTAGGATTTCAGACCTTCATGCCATCAATTTTCAGATTCCATGTGCACACAATCTATTTCATAACTTTCTATTTAGTTTTGTTTGCATTTCTAGGTCATTTATCGCATGCTAGCATATCATAATGTGTTTTCCAGCATTTTATATTTCTTAGGTTTGAAATCAATAATCATCTTTCTTTTTTGATTTATTGCACTTAGGAAATTACATTTAGACACATTTCATTGCTCATTACATTAATCTTGAGTGTAGACGTTAGCATTTTGGCCCATCTCTCTCCTTTTAGGTGAAAAACCCTAGAAGAGTTAGAGAGCCTTTGTTTTTCCAAAATCATAGTTTACACCATACTTTAGTGAAAAATATTGAAAAAGTGATAAAATTACATAGTATTTTCATTCCAAAAGATTAAAAGCATTGCTTTTCGATATTTTTTGGAAAAAAAATTTAATTATAGTGTTTAATTTTTTAAAGTTATCATTTAAATGTATTCAATTTCTCTAAAAATATCTAAAACTACATGGATGTAACTTATTCATATAGAAAAAATTAATTTTTGGTGCATTTCAAGAAATATTCTCACTTGGAAACTTGAACTTGTTAAACACATGACCCTTCTACACTATTAATGATGTGTAGTTCTAAATCTTTCAAAATTACCTATCTTGTCTAGGGCATCCTTGCACCCTATATGAGCTAGTTCAAGGGGTATGTGCAGGATCATCATGGAAAAAATAGGCTCTTAAGTGGCAAAAAATTTAGAAAAATTAGAGTTAGGCAACTTGACATAAAAATTTGAATAAGTTATCAATATTATTTCAAAAATATGTAAGAATAGAATTTGTAGAAAATTGAATGTAGTTTCTAAACTACTGGAACATTTTTATTTTAAAATCCTATTTGGTGAAAATTTGAAATTTCAATCGCATTAATTACTTAAATTCCGGAAAAAATAAAAGAAATGCGTGTTTTAATGCGACCGCCTAACCACAATAAAATGATAATATTTTTTTTATAAGATTATAGAAATAAGTAGAGGACTTCATGTCGCGATGTGATGCATATTTTTTGTAATTTTTTTTTCAATTAAATAATTAATTATGATTTTTTATTACAACTTTAAAAAATATAAAAATTGTAATGCGATAACTTAACTTGTAGGTAAAAATTAAGTAAAATTTATTTATTTCTTTTTTAATCCCATAGTATACAAAGCATAGAATGTGATGCATTTTTTTGGATTAAAATGTGATACCATTGGAATCTATAGATGATGTTTTTCAAGTAGGATTATCAATCGAGGACGTTAGTAAGTAATTGAAAATGAAAATGAATAATAATAATTTAAATTTAAAGTAATCATAATTTATATTGATGGAAATTTGAGAATCTCATTTTAAAACCCTTTTCATTTCATCAATTTTGGGTAAAAAAAAAGTTACCAGCTACATACCCTACACATACCCATCATATCGCCACTTTTTGGCCCATCATGATCCTACACATACCCCAAGGTGAAATTTTTTGTGCACATCTCTGTCAGTTTTCTTTGTTTAGATTCAATTCTTGTTTTGGAGTTGTCCATTGAAAATTATGTAAATTTTTTGTACATTGCTAGTTTGATCTATAGTACATGTAATAATGTTTGATTGCAAAAATCTTGTGTTATCATAATTCATACCCTATTGTCAGATCTTGTTAGGAAATTCAAATTGTTTTTCTCTCTCTCCTATTTTTATTTTTTATTGATTCTTCTCCCACTATCTCTCCTATGGGTGAAGGTACTTTGGTGTAAGAGGATGCAATCATTAACAATCATGAAAATCATTTTTTTATCCCTCATATATCTCTCCTACCTATGAGAGCATCTTGGTGCAAGAGGATCCAATAATTGAGAATCATGTTTGTCACTCTCCCTATATCTCTCCTACTTGGGAACATATTCTAGTACAAGAGGATGGAATCATTGATACATTTTAAAATGATAGTAAGATGGATGACATAGATGAAGATTGTAAATTGACATTAGATTTCCCATTGATAGAAGAGCATCAATGAGTAATTAACTTAGTTGAAGTTATGAACTTTAGACCTCCTTTAGTTATTGGACCACCTAAAAAACGTCTTATTAGATGACCTCAGAAACCTCATGGCCATATCCTAAACAGTTTAAAACAACTCAATAATAATCATGTGAAAAAGGATTTGTTGAAGCAACCAAGTTATGACACAATTTCTCACACATATAATACTAAAAGTAATAAGTGACCAAAACAATAAAATCCATTCCATAACCTCAACCATATCTTGCACCCCCACCTATCCTTCCTCAAAATAGTGGTAAGGAATATGATCTTGTTGAGTAACTACATAATACTCCAGCCAAGGTTTCCTTTTGCAACTTGACTCAAATATCACCTATATACCACAAGATTCTCCATGAGGATTTGTAGAAGACTAATTTCTAACCTTCTGTCAAACCGAATGGTGTAGTTATTTTATTTTTTATTGTACATGTTGGAAAGAAATTTTTATACTATATTCCCTCAACATGAATTACCCTCGCTTGGGATCCAAAAAGAACAGGAAGAACTAATTCTAGTTATATTGGAATTAATAAAGTTGATGTCTGATGTACTCTTATTGATAATATATTAGATCTTAATGTTTGTCACATTGATGTTATAGATAAACTTCATGTGGATAAGAATGAATATAACCTATTAATCTTCCTATCCGTGGTTTTGATAATGTTATTAGGCAGCCATTGGGGACAATTAAACTACTCATTAAGGTAGCGAAAGTGACTTTCCTTACCATTATCTATGTCATCCTAGATACTCTCACATAATCTTCTTCTCGGTAGACCATGGAGTCATGCCATGAAGGGAGTCCCATTTACTGTCTATTGTGAGATGAAATATGAAAACAATAAAAATATATATATGGTAAAAGAGGATGAAGAAATTTGTAATTCACAAATTGGAGCTAAAGATAACACTTCTAACTCTATTAATACTTTGATTCCAACTTCAAAGATGGAATTCATACATGTTGAAGATAATAATGATTGTATTTCACCTATAAAAAAACTTTCATATGATGATTGGGGGTTATTAGATTTTACACCTTGTTTTGATGGGGAGTCTAAATTTTGACCAGAAAAGTATAAGGATTTGAATACAAATAGTGAGAATTCATCTTCAAATGCATGCTTTGGTGATGATTATGTTTCATTAGATTTTACACCCTCCTTTGTGGGAGTGTACAACATATCAAAATCTCAAACTAAGGAGTCTTGTGTTTCATTCACTTAATCTTCATCTAAAAATCCAAAAATATCACCCCTCGATGGTGATGGGGTCTCTTTAGCATTTGTCCTACAAGTGTTAGTGATGCCTAGATTTAAAAAAACTAAAAATGGATAATTTTTATTCTTTTAAAAGAATAAATTTTTCTCATGAGCATTTAGATAAGACTTCTCCATATGAGTTGAACAAGGTTATAGGCCTGAATATAAAATACTTTCTAATAATGGATATAAGTAAAACATAGATCAAGGAGTTAAGGATCATGTGAGTTCTATGTTGTATATTTCAAAAATGGGTTTAGGTTTCCAACCTTCTTCTCCATTTTCATCTCATCTTCTACCATCTACTATATTTAAAACATTACATAGTAAGTGAGAAATATTTTATTTAGAACAACTGTTTTTTATCTCCTACACCTTTATCAAAGCAAGAGAATATTTTGTTGATGCTTCTCAAAGCTCACTTCATTACTCTTCCTCCTCCAACATGTAAGAAATTTTATAGCAATAATTTTTTTTGTGCACATCAATGAGTGCATGGTCATTCCACTAATGAATTTCAAGCCTTGAATAGTAAAATAATACAATTTATCGATTGCAGTGCTCATCCATGTGTTGATCCACCTAATGACTCTAGAAAATGATGATATTAATACTACGGTGTTTCTCCTCACTATGTGGCATTTTTAGCTTCACGTGTTTCCTCATTTCTATTTATGGTGGTACAATCTTGCATGCAAACATATTTCTTTCTTTGGTAACAAAACGATAATATCTTGTATGGTTTTATTTTCCTTCACACTTGGGGGACAAGGATAACAGAGGTGTGTCTTCTCTTCAAGGATCCCCCTCTTCCCCTTTTCTTTCTTAAAATACCAACATAGAAAGTATGTTGACATTTTAAGGGAGGTATATTACTCCTAGGTATGTGCAGGATCATGATGGGCCAAAAAGTGGTGATATGATGGGTATGTGTAGGGTATGTTGCTGAAAAATGTCATTTTAACTAAAATTGATGAAACAAAAAGGGTTTTTAAAGGAGATTCTCAGATTTCCACCAATATAAATTATGCTTTACTTTGAATTTAATAAATAATTATTATTTATTTTTCTATTTGAATTCGCGACTAAAGTCCCCAAATTGTTAGTATTGAAAAACATCTAAGCTTTCAGCGGTATCACATTTTTGAATCTAAAACATGGCAATGCATTCTGTGGCTACTATAGGATTTAAAAAAAGGAATTTCATGAGTTTATTAAGTTAAGGTGAGTCAGGACATACGATTTTTTTATCTGTTTTTAAGTTATATAAAAAATTCATAATTAATTATTTACTTGGAAAAAAATTACAAAAATATGCATCACATTGGGACATGAGTCATCTACTTATACTGTCTTATAAAAAATATTATCTTTTTTTTTTTTATGGTTAGAATTAGTCAGGACAAACACCTACTTATTTTTTCCCTAAATTTAAGTACTATTGCATTAATTTCTAATATTCTACACCAAATAGGTTTTTAAAAAAAGTAAACCTAGTAGTTTAGAAACTACATTAAATTTGCTTCATATTCTATTCTTACATTTTTTTAAAGAAATATAGGTAACTTATTCAAATTTTTATGTCAAGTTGCCTATCTTTGATTTTTCTAAATTTTTTGCCACTTAAGGGCCTATTTTTTCCATGATGATCCTACACATACCCTCCTATATATTACATAGATGTCTTGTGATATTTATCTTATTGACATATCCCTCTAGTGGTCATGTTTTTATTATGCTCCTTGAGTCATGGTTATCAATTTTTCCTTGTGATGTTGAGCATTGAATCATCCCTCATGACGTTAAACTTTTGTGCTCTCCCTGAAGCATGAATGGAAATATAGTCCATGGATTTGGCATAATAGAGCTTGATAATTCATGAACTTGAGCATTTTTTACATGGCCACCTAGTATAACACACCTTTCTTTATAGTGGAACCATATGATTCATGATTGATTTTACATCCTTATGAGAATACCATTTTATTTAAATAACCCATTGAATGGATGATGTTTGGTATTTGAGACAAATTTAAGATAGTGATCTCTTTTCCATAATGACTCAATTCCTTTTTAGTACTAACTCTTCTGATTTTTATTTTTTTGATGTTTTATATATTCTTTTAAAGTGCACTCCATTGATTGTTCATTAAGTACTTTATAAGTGAGTGAATCTTTCCTTGTCTTATGTGCATATTTTTTTGAACCTTGTTGATCAATAAGATCCTAAGTTGAGGGCTTGGACACCCATCAACTTAATGTCATCTTGTATCTTCAGTATTTTGATGTGAATTTTTATTCCTTCAGTGTGAGTATGAATGCAAGATCATACTCTCACTAATGTGGTGGCTAAATATAGCATCAAAAATTGTCCCCCTTGAAAATTTCACACTCCCTTAACACCCTAATTTTCTTATAACATTCACTTTAATAATAATTTACCAATTTCAGGGATAGATTAATAAAATATATTTGAATACCTATCATCACCATAAATTTGGGCTAAAAAGTATCGATCAAGGGTGCATGGCACCCTAGAAAAAATAGAAAAAATTGAATGTTTGAAATTTTGATTAACAGGCTTTTATTATTTAAAAATGACCCTAGGTTGGACCCTACCCAAAAGGATTAATTAAAATGTATATATAATATTTTTTCCTCTCATTTTGAATCTAAAGGAGGAAATTTATGAATGGGAGATCAATTAGAAGGAAATTATGGAGAAGTATGATTTATCTTTTATATGCTAGCTTCAATGATCTATGGTATATGTGAGCAAACCTTTTGCAGGTCTATCGAGAATTCAAGGAATCCATCAATCAACTTAAATGTGTGACATATCTTCTTAAAGGGTTTTCACATCAAAGTAACATCATTATTTGTGATTTATCCATTTTAGTAATTTATTATTATTTTCCCCTCTACTCGACCTAAGGTATGTTCTCTTGATCATCATTAATCATTGTACGTGGAGATATAAATACCAGCACAGGGTTTGAATTAGGTAAGCACCAATAAAACACATACTTTTCAACAATTTTCATGTGTGTAGGTCAAATATGAAGGTTTCAACTAGTGACAGTCTAGGTAAGTAGAGTTCAAACATTAATCAACATATCAAAATTTTCAAACCTAAGAAAATAGGAGTTCAATCTAGGTCATGCTTTAGCCCTAGATAAACCAATTCTATTAGAGTAAAAGGTCTTTACTTAATTATTTAATTAATTCACCTTTTCTTATTTCTCTTAAGATAAACTTAGAATGCATTGAATAGGAATTTAATAAGATCTAAGTTGGGGGCTTGGACACCCATGAACTTAGTGTCATCTTCTATCTTGATTATTTTGATGTGAATTTTATTCCTTTAATTAATGTGATATATGGATACTTAGATCATACTCTCACTAGAAATTAATTTGGCTAAATATAGCGCGAATTGTCACCATGAAAGAATTTCACACTCCTTAACACCCTACTTTCTTATAACATTCACTATAATAATAATTTTACCAATTTCAGGGATAGATTAATTAAATACGATTTGAATCCCTATCATCACTATAAATTTGGGCTAAAAGTATCAGATCAGGGTGCATGGCACCCTAGACAAAAACTTAAAATTTTTGAATGTTTGAAATTTTGATTAACGGGCTTTTATTATTTGAAAATGACCTAGAGTTGGACCTACCTGGGATTCATTAAAATGTATATATAAACATGTTTTCCTCTCATTTTGAACATTAAAAATCAATTTAGAGAAGGAGAACAATTAAAAGGAAATTATGGAGAAGTATTGAGTTATCCTCTACATGCTAGCTTCAACAATCTATTGTGTATGTGAGCTAACCTTTTGTAGGTCAATCAAGCAATCAAGGCATCCATCAATCAACTTATGTGTGACATATCTTCCCAAGGGTTTTTCACATCAGTAACATCATTATTTGTGATTTATCCATTTTAGTTAATTTATTATTATTTTTCCCTCTATAGGCCTAAGGTATGTTCTCTTGATCATCATTAATCATTGTACATGGAGGTAGAAATACCAACACAGGGTTTGAATTAGGTAAGCACTAATAAAACACATACTTTTCCCCAATTTTCATGTGTGTAGGTCAAATATGAAGGTTTCAACTAGTGACAGTCTAGGGAAGCATAGTTCAAACATTAATCAACATATAAAAAATTTCAAACCTAAGAAAATAGGAGTTCAATCTAGGTCATCCTTTGGCTCTAGATAAACCAATTGTTAGAGTAAAAGGTCTTTACTTAATTATTTAATTAAGTCACCTTTTCTTATTTCTCTTAAGATAAACTTAGAATGCATTTAATAGGAATTTTAATAATTATCCTAATTATTAAACGTACCTTTTAGGGATTTCTTTGGGGTTTCTCGATCTCCTTTTATAAGGATTGATCTCATTGTATTTTTTTAATTCATTCTCTATTAATTCATTTCATCTTGAAGCTTGCAGATCCCCTTTTCCTTTTTACGTATCTCTTTTTTTATTCTGAGGTTATTTGCATCTTTTGAGTTATTTCTGAGTTCTGTGAAGTTAGATTTCACAATTTCTACAATGTATCGAGGCGATCAGACTTGCTACTTCTGTTCCTCTTCTAATGGATTTAGAAGTTTTCATGGTTTGGGGTTTTCCTTTTTGATCTAGGGAATACCCATTTTATTAGAGCATTTTGAGCCCAAATGGACCTTTCCATTGTGTTCACAGTGGCTCAAAACCCTAGCATCAACTATAAATTTGTCTAATTTGGTGCAATTGATCTGGGAGGCAAAAAAAATTTGTCCCAAGGACATACAAGCCCCAGAGCACATATTTTGAGAGAAAAAATTCAATTTTTTTTTTTTTAAATTGCTTTTTAAAAAGTGCCTCCAGTGCAATTTTTGGGCACCACCCAGTAGCCATCTAGCAGCCACCAAATAGCCACCCAGTGCTCACCCAAAGGCCACCCTCCTCCATCTGCTAGCCCTTGAGGGCTTAAGCACCAGCGCATGGTCATCTCGAAGAACAGACACCTATTTCTAGCCCCCGTCGGTTCTCAATGCCCCCTGCAATCATGTAGGTGACTAAGGACCAATGGCCTTAGCCCCTTTGCATTAGCAGGTTATCCTGCATATGACTAGGGACCAAAATTTTTTTTAGCCCCCAGAGCCTATTGAAGGGTTTATTGGCCTTTTTGGAGGTGTTTTACAAAATCAAATGTATCTTGAGCATTTCAACTCCACTTTTCACAAACAAATAGGTGTAAAAAATATGGTCCCAAGCACTATCCAATGGTGTAGGTTTGATTTTCTAGTTTTGTTGTTTTGATGTCTCTCTTGCCAGTCAAAGTCAAAGCATGGTTTTTGCACTTCCAAGGGCATAACCTTTGTGTTTGGACTCCATTTTTCACAAACGAATAGGCATTGGAAAGCTATTAGAATTATCTTTCTAGATCTATAGTCTCTTACATCATAATATTTATTAGGTACATAGCATACAATCTAAACTATTTCTTGCTTTCAAATTGTACTGGGGTTTTGGGTTCTTGTGTTGTGTGGGGTGTTTCTTTCTTACACATTTCAAAACTCATTCATAATGGTGGACTCCTCTTTTGTTGAACATCTTACCCACACAATTATCACACTTGGAAGGCACATATGACCAAACTTCTCATGTCAAAGGGGTTATGGTCATGTTTGGATGAAATTCAACCTCAGTTGATACATCAATTTAAGGTTCTACAACACAGGAATAGAATGGATGAGGCCATGGGATTGTTATCATTATATGTTTTAGATAGTCTCCTATTTCATCTAGAGGGTTGCATAACTCCTCGAACTATATGGAAAAGGTTTAATGATCTTTTTGGCACCATCAATGAGTTTTGTGCACTGTAGATTGAGGTAGAATTGAATTCCTTGCTATCTAATTCCTTTTCCTCCATCGAGGATTTTTTGATGAAATACAAATCACTCAGATCTCTTTTACAGGGTTGTGGTTAGAACAAGACTGACACCAAGTGTATTCATATGATTCATTCTAAGATTTGAGGTCATTTTTAGATATTCTCTTTAAGATTTTATTCCACCAAGGATTCTTTGGGCCAATGATTTACCATGCCTCCTTTTGAGGTGTGTTGCAATCATTTGACTTGTGAGCAGGCCAAGTTATCATAGTTGGATACTCTCACAAGATCAAAGAATCAAGAATTGGTAGCTTAGACATCTGAAGCAGAAACTGAAGTTGAAGAAAAAATTAGCTACCAGTGAGAATTCCTCCAAGCCACCTCCAAAGCCTAATTCAAAACCACAATCCAATCCTAAATAGGGAAAATCTTCTAATTCTGGTGAGTCTTCCTCCAAGACTAAGAAGAAATCAGATGATCCTTGTAGTTTTTGTGGCAAGGAAGGACATCCAGTTTCCAAGTGTTGGAAACAATTAGAGGCTTTAGAGGAAGCCATGTAGTAGCATAATAACACCTCACTTTAGTATCATTCCCCACCCATAGGGAAAGGTCATTCTCTTTATGCATGAGCCTTATCTTTAGGATCCATATGGATTATTGATTCTGGTGCTTCACACAATATGACGTACTCATAGGATATTGTCACTGCACTTTCCCATAGTGATACTTCACAGATTGCAATTGGTGAATCAACACAACTTTCAATCAAGGGTTCAAGTACTATTTCATTAGATGGTGGTTGTCTTCAAGATGTGCATCTAGTTCCTGACATTTCGACAAACCTTCTTCCTTTTTGTTAGGCTTTCAATTCTATCACTGGTAGGATAGTTGAATTCTCACCATATGATGTGGTTATTCGATATCTTCATGATCCTGATTTGGTTGTTGCTACTGGGAGTGTTGATGCTAAGTCTCGCTTATATAGGTTTGATGGCTTTGAGAGTTTAGATAGTTCAAGTTTCTCTCTTATAGCACATGTAGATACAATGAGAGGGGTTTGGCATGACCATTTTGGCCATGTCAATTATAGATACCTATAGTAGATGAGTACTCAGGCACTTGTGATTGTATTGATGGTGTATGTCGAGGTTGCGCCCTTGGAAAACATCACTAGGATTCTTTTCCTACGGGTAGAGCCACACATGCTAAGGCACCCTGGGAGCTGGTACATAATGATCTCATGTCCTTTTCAGCTCTTTTAGGGGCCTGATATATGGTCAAATTTATTTATGACTTCTCCAGATGTACACGCGTGTACTTTGTTAAGTACAAATCTGATGTCTTTGATTCATTTAGAATCTTTTTGAGACATTTTTGGAGAAGCAATATGGAATTTCTGTCAAGAGGATATGCATAGATAATGGGGGGGGAGTATGTTAATCAATATTTCAAGGATTTTTGTACTGAGCATGGTTTGCAACATTAGTTTACAGTACCCTACAACCCTCAAAAAAATGGTGTTATTGAGAGAAAGAACAAAACCTTACGGGAGATGGCCAATTGTATGATACAGTCTTGAGCTATGAGTTCTTCATTTTGGGTTGAGGCAATCAATTGTTCCAATTATATTCATAATTAGATGCCTCATAAGGAATTGTGACATATGACTCCTATGGAGGCTTGGACTCATGTCAAGCCCAATGTTTCTACTTTCTGAGTTTTTGGTAGTGAGGCTTGGGCATTTATTCTCAATGCTCAGTGAAAAGGCATGGAGAGGAAGAGCTTACCACTCAAATTTGTTGGCTATTATGAGGATGCTAAGGTGTATAGGTTGTTTGATCCTAATTCTAGAGAGGTCTTGTTTTGGCGAGATGTCTAGTTTGATGAGTGCTTTCCTTTGATGGATTCTCCATCATCAACTTCTCCCTCACTGCCTAATCCTTCCTCTTCATCTCTTGAGGATTACTTATCTTCGAGGATGATGCAAATGATGACCCACCATCTTCACCACCACCAGGTACTCAACATTTTCCCAAGTGGGCCCGTGTTACTATTGAGGCAGCTAGATCTTTGGTAGGTGATCCTTCAGATTCCTGTCATACTCATGCTCAGACCTCTAGTACTAGCCTTTTGAGTCATGCCATTTTGGATGATCCTCAAAAGTTTTTAGAGGTGATAAGTCACCTTGAGTGGGATAGGGCCACAGATGAGGATTATTCTTCTTTGATGAAGAATCATACTTGGGATCTTTGTTTGGTGCAATTGGGTGTACTATACCAAGTATGTTGTAGATGGCTCAATCGATAAGTATAAGGCATGTCTTGTTGGGAAGGGGTTTTATCAGGTGGAGGGTATTTATTACTTTGAAACCTTTTCTCATGTTTCCAAGATGAACTCTATTCACCTTGTACTTTCACTTGCAGCTTCACAAGGATGGATAGTGTTTCAAATGGATGTGAAGAGTGCTTTCTTGCATGGAAACCTACATGAGGAGATTGATATGGAGCAGCCTCAGGGTTTTGTGCAAGATTCTTCCTTAGTTTGTAGACTTTGATGCTCATTATATGGTCTCAAACAAGCTCCTTGGGCTTGGTATGAGAAGATGGACTCTTTCTTGCTTTCCTCTCACTTCACATGTTGTCACTATGATCCCATAGTGTACATTCAGTGTCAGGAGGGTGATATTTGATTCTTGTGCTATATGTTGATGATCTCATTATTATAGGTAGCTCATCCTCGAGGATTCAAAGTGTTCACAGAGCTTTGATGGAGCAGTTTGAGATTATAGATCTCAGTCTTCTACAATATTTTTTGGGTCTACAAATTATGCAGTCTTTAGATGGGATTTCCATATTTCAAAAAAAGTATGCTCTTGATATGCTCCAGTGATTTGACATGCTTGATTCTAATCCTACCCCCAGACCATTTCATTCAAGTGTTGTTCTATCTTCCACTTGTTCTACTCCTTTCATAGATTCTACTTTATACTGGTAGTTAGTTGGAATCTTGTTGTACTTGACACATTCGCATCCTGATCTTTCCTTTGTAGTTGGCCTTGTCTCTCGGTTCTCACATGATCCACATGAGTGCCATTGGAAAGCTTCCAAATGTATTTTGAGGTACATTCAGGGCATTTCACATTATGGCATTCCCTATACATTAGGAGCCCCTCACATTGTTGGCTTCACTGACTCAGATTGGGATGGCGATGTCAATGATCAGAAGTCTACTTCTAGTTTTTTTTTTTTGCCTTGGTTTTGGTTCTATCACATGGTCTTGCAAGAAGTAGTTTTTTATTGCATTATCATCTATAGAGGCTGAGTACCAAGCGATAGTGTTAACTAGTCAGGAGATTCTATGGCTTTGGTAGTTGATGACAGAGTTTGGGCTTCCTCTTGATAGTCCCATTATTATTTGGTGTGACAATTAGAGTGTTATTCACATTTCCTGCAACCCAGTGGACCATCAACAAACTAAGCACATTGAGATCCACATGCACTTCATCAGGCAGTTGATTCAGGATGGTTTTCTCATCTTGGAGTACATTCCTATAGAGGAGCAGGTTGTAGGCATCTTCACTAAGCCTTTGGCATCACCACACTATCTTCAATTGTGCTCCATGATTGGGGTGAAGGAAGTTGTCCTTGGAGGGTCTTTGTGAGGCCTTCATTCCTTCATGTTTTTTATTTTCTGCATGGTTTCATCTCTTTTTGGAGAGGAGTTTTTTCCCACTAGGTTTTCTCCTTTACTCCACTTTACAGAGATTTGGTTATGATTGGGTACCTCATCAGGCCTAGTTGTTGAGACCCAAGTTTTCTTTCTAGCTTGTAGTTGTATTGCTTTCATGCATTTAGTTTGTAGCTACTCCCTAAGTTCATCTTAATGGGGGGTGTTATTGTAAAAGGTTTTTACTTAATTATTTAATTAAGACACCTTTTCTTATTTCTGCTAAGATAAACTTAGAATGCATTCAATAGGAATTTAATAATTATCCTAATTATTAAATGCACCCTTTAGGGCTTTCTTTAGGGTTCCTCGATCTCCTTTTATAAGGATTGATTTCATTGTAATTTTTAAATTCATTCTATGTTAATGCATTTCATCTTGAAGCTTGCAGAGCACCTTTCCCCTTTTCTCTATATTTCTTTTTTCATGACAAGTTATTTGCATGTAGGTGATTTCTCGGTTCTGTGAAGTTGGCTTTCACAACTTCTACAAATTCAAGCTAAAATTTATAGTGCAAGCTCCTTTTTGTTGTCACTTCTCACATCCAAGTCAGTTTCTTAAATTTTTGTTTTCTTTTGTTTGCTAAATTACATTTTTAGATCTAGCATTGTATGTCAAATAGGCTTATCAAATTAGCACTCAAATTTATCATCCTCACAATACATCACAAACATAAATAACTTAGGGATTGGATCTCCATTGTGGCAAGAAGCTAATCATCAAAACCCTAGTTCACTTGTGTTCAATGTTGAGCCAAGTGAAAAGGAGATAACCCTAGTTATCCTAAGTGGATCAAGGATCACCTTTCCTACTCAACAGACATGTCTTGATTATTCTTTCTTCCAAGAATTTTTTAGGGTCTTTTCTATTCTTATTTTATTAATATTTATATTTTTAGTGATGTTTTTTTTAATAAAAATGTTATGTGATTCTCACTTTATTTTATTTTCCATAAATAATATGTTTATTTCTCTCCATAGGTTCCATTCCACATGAGGTGTTATCAATTTCCATAACCCTTTGACTAGAGTTATTTTAGTGAGGAAATCAACTACAAAAAATTTCTTGTGGGTTTTCAAGGAAGACCCAAATAATCCTAAAATCTTCCATGATAAGTACCCAAACATTAGAAGATGAACAATGAAGAAACAAGTGATTTATTTTTTCCTCCCTATTTTTACATAATATAAACCTATCATGGAATTGAACCCCTTTTCATTAGGTTATCTAGAGTGAGGATTTACTTCTATAGTGAGATCCACCAAAAGAAAATGTGGTAGAAATTTACGATTCTAAGCTAGTTGGATTGTCTATATTTTCTTATTCTCTAAGTAAGGAGTACCCAATAGAAACTATGTAGTTCTTAGAAGGATGAAGCATCCATATTGCCTGATCTTGTTTTCCTCTATTTGTGGATCAACAAAATTGCATTTCCTTCTAAAAGGTTTAAGTTGTATTGCATAGACTTTCTATCATAATAATTTTATTGTTAAAATTTCTCCAAGTCCATGTTCTTTCTTGTTGGATGGACTAATTCTTTATACTTTGTCCAAATATGTTGGAGAGGTATGCATACAAACTAGAAAAGGTCTATGGTTGCCTATGTTCACTACAAATAAAATTCAAGGTAGTATGGAAGGAATGAGCATAGAAGAAACCAAATAAAAGGCTTGTCCAAAATAAAATTGTTCAAAGGATTCAAGATTCAATAATTAATTCAATTTTGAAATGAGATTAGAATAAGTTGTGTAATAATTAATTCAATTATTCGATTCTATTAATGTGCACATAGTTTGTGAATGTCACATGATTGGAAATTAGTGGAGTAAGAATTTGGAAAATCTTACATGATTGTAAAATTATCTATATAAACCTTGAGTGATTTGAACCATGATTAGAAACATATGTTGTGATTTTTAAGAAAAGTATGGCCCTAAGCTTAGGATGGTATTGTAACAATAGTGGTGAAATCGGTCTTAATAAATTGTGAACTTTAATACTATTGGTGAATATATTGATAAGTTGAAGCATCCATTCAAGAATTTAGATGATTTTCGATTATAAATATATTGTTTATAATGGTAAAGATATTACTTATAAGTGTCTCATAAATTGATGGCAATTTAATATCCACTTGACTAATAAATAAAATCTCTTAGATCAACAATTATCATAATATTCACCGAATAAAAAATTGATCCATATGAACTATTCACCAATTGATAAAAATTTACTACTAAAAACATTGACAAACTTTTAAAATACACCTTTCACCATACCCAAACTACAAGAGAATGTAATGCAGTACTATATAAACTTGTAAAAGGGGATGCAAAGGGATTCTTTTAGAAATGAGGAAGTTTTGAATGTAGTCAAGACATAGGTGTTAGAATCCAGAAATTTTGGAGCCTCGAAAAGAGGGCAAGCTTCTTTGCGATACATTCAACATGGTGGGAAGGCAATAGTATCAAGATTTTTCCTAAAGGCAAAAACATTGTATCTTATAATCATATATTTTACCGACACATTTATAATTGAGCTTAATGGATACCGATGTATAGATTCGTGGTTATGATCTTGCAAATTTTCTTTTTGATGATGTTTGACTTTATTTCCATTTACAAATAAGACATTTTATATATTTCAACTCGTGGGTGGTCATCATTATTGGACGGTCTACAGCCGCCCGCCATTGAGTCTTCCTCCATTGTATTCTGAGTTTCTTGGTTTCACCAAACCAGAAAAGGGACACTGTCGGGAAAAAGCCCCAGCAATGGAATATTTTTTCGTCCCATGCAATCTGAAACTTTTGATAGATCGTAAGAGAATTCTCAAAGGATTATAGAGAGAGAGAGAGAGAACAAAGGCCTACGAATGAAGAGCGAAAAAATATCTTGAAGAAAAGATTAAATTCGCATGTGATTATTGACTTGAATTCGATATGTGTCTACATTCACCATATATCTTCATTGTCACCTTTCGCGCCCACGACTTGCAGAATACATTTCGCATTTTTAATTTGCTTTATCTTGCCAGCTGTAACGCGTCTGAGCAAATGCATGACTCTGATACCTGATTTTTCGGCGCTACATGACGAAATGTTTAAGACAGCCGCTTAAAACCATCAGCTATAGGATCTATGTTTGTGTGTCCAGCGTCTGCCAGAAATCTCTCTCATACCCTACATTCAATAAGCCTTCATAATTACAGTTCTAGGTAGTAACTTATTTAAACGATTCTGATCTGCTAGCTTTACTATTGGAACTTTTGAGCTGCTGCTTAACTCAGATGGAACAGAAAGCGCGACAGATGACTCAGATTGTTTATCCTTGTGCCGCATGTAAGATTCAACGAAAAAAATGTGGAGATAAGTGCTTGCTTGCTCCTTACTTCCCACCAAACGATCCTCACAAGTTTTTAGTAATACACAAATTATATGGTACAAGCAACATAGTAAAATTCCTTAAGGTATAGAACAAATGGTGTTTAGAGATTTGTTATAATTTCGCCATTAATATTATTCCTTTCCTCAGTTTTCACAAATATAAGAGGATTCATTATAAGAACGAATTTAATTGAAGTATAAATATATGACGTAGGAACCTTAGCTGTTACTGTTGGCCTTTTCTTTTGTAATTGCAGGATATTCCAGCTGAGAAGAGAGCAGATGCTGTAAGCAGCATGGTATATGAAGCAAGTGCGAGAGTGCAAGATCCAATCTACGGCTGCGCTGGTGCAGTTTGTCGATTGCAGAACCAAATATCACACCTGCAATCACAAATAGCGAACACACAAACAGAGCTCCTCAATGCACAGGCTAATCTAATGTCTCTCAAGACTGGATTTTCTAATGGAGGTGAAGCAGGAACTACATTGGGTTTCACCCACGATATGGATGACATAACCGTTGTGCAAGATGATCAGGATCTATTTGGGTTGTAAGGCATAACCTGCTGTTTTTAAGAGGAAGATCTTATGATTTCACCAATCTGTAATAGTAGTAAATAACCGCCGAAATTTAGGTTACTTGAATCAATGTCTATTGTCACGGAACTCCTCCTATAAATGATGCTATGTACTTTACAGGCTTTCCGTAATCCGAAATTATGTATCTACTGTAAATCTATATTTTTAATATATTTTAATCTCATAGCCAAGCATGGCATCTAATATGTTATTTTTTCTTATGCTGATCAGAACACTGTTGTGACTTGTGCTGCTACATAATCAGAAATGGTGCTCCATGAAATTCTGGTGGATACTGTTGGCATTTAAGTTTTTACTTTTACAACTGCTGATATATTCTACCAACTGAACAATGGTATGCTTCCACCGGCTCCAACCATGACACCTGCATGTTCTGATTGTTTTAAGGTTTTTTTATTTATTTTAAGAATAAAATAAAACCCTACGAAAAACCATCTTCTTCATCAGGAGTAGTAAAACTTGAAATTTACCATATCCATGAGGGATGTCCTAGAGCAAATAGAGTGATGGAGAGTTTTCTAGTCCGAAAATAGATTGGTCTGCAACTAATTTTCTATAGAAAATCTAAAACACTCTTCTATTTGAATGCTTCTATAATACTTATACACATTATTTTTTAAATATTAAACTATTGAACATTTAAAATTTAATGTCATTTTAAAAATAAAACAGCTATTTAGAAAAGTTGTAAACCCTAAAATGTTCAAATATAATTCTCATAATCTATAAATTCTATCCATTCAAATTTTTTTGAACATTTTGTTAAAATTTTATATGCTGCATTTGAAAGAACCTACCAAATTTATAGATTTTGTAATGCACAAAACCTTTCCTTTAAAAGACATTATTGATTAAAGATGAATTTTCTCTTTTCTCTTTTCTTTAATTAAAAAAAAATATATTATTTGAAAGAAATATTATATAGTGGCAACAAGCAAAATGAGCAAGTTATATGAGAACATGCTACCAAGTCAATATGCTAGGCTAAGTTAGAGAAATATAAGTCGATAAGTAAAGACCAATTAAAATGTTATAATTTGGGTGGATCAAAAACTCAAAGATTTTGTTTTTTCTATAAGATAAGTAATTGCCACATCTTTATCTTTATTCATATCCTTGAATTCTTAGTGTAAAGAAAAATGAATCATCAAAGTGTTTTCCTTCATCGTTAGTCTTTTATTTCAACTATTGATTTTTTAGAAAAGAACCATCACAAGAGCCAACTCCTTTGTAATCTTGAATGAACCATTTAATAGGGAGGAAAAAGGGTTAAACACATCCAATTATCATGAGCTAATATCTATAGAAAGACCACACAAATATTCTTAACTACAAAGTTCACCTAAATATTATAGTCTAAGTCTAGCTTTTAGAAGTTAACACACATATCCATTTACATAGGTTTTGCATGAACCTTGAAATTGAAACTTAATAACTAATTAACTACCTAAAAGTAGGTGTCACCTTATTCATTAGATTGGGCTCAATTTTCTGTGATTTTTTTATTGTGTTAGAAATAAAATAACAAATAAAAGAATAATTGTCTTAGCAACAAAAGATACAAATTATTTGGGTTAACATCGAAATAATTCCAAATTCATAATCATTTAAACACTTGGTTAATTTCTCATTATTAGGACCCGTGAGGACATCAACTTGATCTATACATTTTATGAACTTTACTTTGTACTAATATTTCTCATTTTCCTTCACTTTCAAACCTACTTCATCTATACTATGTATTCACACTCCCTCCTCAAGTTTTTTCTATCCTACCTTTGTCTGTACTTCTTCGTAACTAAATTCAACATGATTATTCATTTCCTCTTCCAAGGCTCCTTGAATATTTTAAACATATTCAAAATATTAATTATTTGATGCCTTGATTTTGTTGACCATTATTTCATTAGACATGTTTATTTTGTTCAGTTCTAATGAATATGTCTCAAGTATATTTTGATGCCTAAATTATTCTTTGTTCCAATTTTGTATCCTTTAAAAGCATTCCATAATCACGACATTTATTATATTTCAAGGAAAAATATTCATAGTAAGCTTCTACATATATGAGCATACATCTAGATGTTGCTAAGGAAATATATCTCCAAATATACTTTAACTTCACAAGCATCACACTTCCCTCTCATCTATCCATCTGTATACTTTTCAATGTCTTATATATTATCCCAATCTTATAGTTTCTTCCAAAGGGGCTCATCTTACCTCGATATGGAACTAGATGCTCGAATCCTTCATCCATATCCTTATAACCCATCTAATATCTTCTAGATAAAATAATGCACACCCTTATCCTCATCACCCTCCATCAATCCTATTTCAAAAATTCAATGGATTTTTAAAAAGTCTAAAATTTTAAAAAATAATTAAATACAAATAACCATCCAATGGTGAAAACATAGAAAATATGCACCTTGGAAAAATACCATGATGAAAACCTAGAAAATAGGTACCATGTGTCAATCCTCCATCCATTTTCTCTATCGATTTGGTGGAAAGTTTCTTATTTTGTCTATCAATCAATCCATCCATCCTACCTACTTATCCTATCCCTCATATCATATCTATTAAAATCCCTCCATCCTTTTTTTGACCTAGATAACTATAGGGGAAACTATCTATATATTCTCTAGACACATCTTCACTTATTTTACTCTATTGAACCTTTCACTCCTCTCTCCTATATTTCCATCCATCCTCGCAACCAATCTATCCATACTATCAATACCCTCTATCCTCATGCTTCCCACCATCTAATTCTTCCACTCACCTTCATATCCCTCATCCTCCCATCATCCTACCATTCATTGTATAATATATATCCTAGTACCTCATCATACATGACATTTATAGAGTGAGATGTCTTAGTCCTTTGTGATATAGCCCTTGGAAATCCCATTATAATTGTTCTAATACCTATTTTTTCTCTAATTATTACCTTAATAAATCTTAAACATTTAGCAATTATTATTATCATAACACTAAAATATTGGTTGAGTAGGAAACACACTTTTTATGATTGTCTTCATCTACACTCTAAGCTCTCTAGGACATAGGCAGGTTCCATTTTATGACATTAAGTTTAATGTAACAATAACATTATATCACAGTTCCTAGAGGATACTAAACATCATACAAACTGAAAATGATTTTCTCCAATACATAAAATAAATATTTCATTCATTGTAATATTTAAATCTCTCTTATGAAGTTGGTAAATAATTATAAATAATTAACAATTGGCTTAAAATATATAATTTTAAAATATATAATGAGTTTGAGGGTGAGAGTAAGAATAGATCAGTGCATATGTAAGTTTATAGAGTCAATAAATTGTACATCCTCTCTCACCACATCTTGAACATACTTTGATGATCATTAGAGTATTACTACCTTGTAATAGTATGATGTATCAAGGGATAACAATGTGATCCTAATTTATAGTCCATTCTTTGACAACAATATTCCCATGGATTTCATGAAATGAATTAAATGTTCCTTGAACAAAAGCTAAGAATGAAAATAATTCAAATACAAAAAATATGCATGAATGACTTTATAATTCTTGATTATATTGTCCACGGAAGTATTACATCACAAAATGGAGATAATGAAAAAATTGAAGTAGGTATTCATATATAGTTTAATCAAATTATAAATTATAATTAAAGAGGATTTATATAGACTTAGGCACTATTTTCCCAATTAGAGTTAAAAGGCCCTTAGCTCACTAAAAATTATAATTCTCTCATAATCCAATAAAAAAAAGAGTTATAATCCTTTTTTAAAGAAAACAAGACCATACAAAATAAGTTTTCCTATTTCACTTTTCATGTTTTACAATTGATAAACTTAAACTCTTCTAAAATAGAATCAATCAACAACCCATACCAAAAAGATACTCCTTAGAAAATTGAGCAGGTAGAGCCTACCAGTGCCATTGAAGTAGAAAATGTGTGACCTTGACCTAATGTTGCAAACAAAATAATTGAATCTTGATTACATGGCATAATAAAATTTATTTATTATATTTTTCCAACCATGATGTGTATAAATTGTTTGTATGCCACTGGGAAGAAATTAAATTTAAAATCAATTTGTATGTGTCACATATAATGCATCATGTCATATCTCAATTTGATTGCTTGCATTTTAAATATTGAGAAAATTGGAAAATATGGAACATGGAATTTATTATTTATATTTTATGGATTTGATAAATGTAATAAAGAAATTGAAAAATGAAAATTATGCAATTTTCTAATTTAAGGAATTATTTCATAAGATTATCGATTAAAGGTTACTGATAAGTGGACAAGTGTAAGAATGTTTTTGCAAGAGTAGGTTGAAGGATAAGAACTTGATTGAGGTAGGTATGCTTAGTTAGATGACCATGGTAAGCAAGAACAAAATCTGGAGTCTCACACACCACTGTAGAATCATGAAATTTGCATATCCTTGAAAAGTTGATGAATTCCATTATACTTGATATGAGAAATATAAATTTGTGAAAAAAAAACATTTTGGTGTATTCTCGACATACCATGTCTATTTCAAAAATATATTCAATGAGAATTGAATAAGAATTTCAATTCATCAAACACAATCATTGTATGAAAACCTATTTCATTTTTTAATGTATATGAATTCATGGAGACAAGTCGAATGTGTATGTGCAAATATGGTAAGGGGAATAAAAAATATAGCATTGAAAATGAAAGAAAAAGTAGAAGAGGCAGAGAGAGAACGACAGGAAATTGAAGGAGAAATAGGTGAGCAAGCTATGTTTGGAGTATTCAAATTTTTTTTCATTTAGTTTCCTCTCTTTTTCAAATGAGTTTCTTATCTTGTAAAAGATAAAAAAATAACTATATAATGTCTGCCTTAATATGAATTTGATATTTGTGTTATTATGTTGTTTTCCTATTGATTTATGTAAGCCCCTTTTGTGGGCCAAGCCACCTTGATGGATTTGTAAACTCTTGTAAATCATTGTGAAAGGAAGTGGGCTTCAAGCCCAAGGTGGGTATTATACCTATATGAATGTTAAAACCACATGATAGTGGCCATACAACCGACCATTGAATATTTCCTTATTACATTGTTATTGGCCTATATGATTACTAGAGCATCTAGTTGACCAATTGAGTTAATCTTAATTTTTTATTTTTCAAATGTATGTTCCAAGCATAGCATGTTGAGACCCACCTAACATTGAGTTAGCATGGAAATGCATGCCCTGCATCTTGCAAGGGTTGGGCAATGTTTAAATTGCTATTGATTTATCTATTAAATTCTCTCCAAACACTATTTGTTAGAAGTGGAATTATTGAAACCCAATAAATGTATCTAAACTTTGTGATACCCTCCAAAGGCTTCTCAAGACAAAGAAGTTGAAAGCATTGAATACTGAGCATGGCTATATATATAAATGGATATAGATACCCATTTGATCAATATTGATATCTCGTGTATTAACCAAGTATAATCATCCATTTTGTTATGTTGATTTATATATGTATTTGGGCAATCTATATTATTATGGGATGAAACCGTGGCCTCATAGATAT
>VDFB02156664.1:0-18298 GCA_007258455.2 Sequoia sempervirens | reverse complement strand
GAGGGTTTAAGGGCTTAAGGGTTTAGGGTTTAAGGGTTTAGGGTTAAGGGTAGAGGGTAGAGGGTAGAGGGTTTAAGTGTTTAGGGTTTAGGGTTTAAGGGTTTAGGGTTTAGGGTTTAGTGTTTATGGTTTAAGGGTAGAGGGTTTAAGGGTTAAGGGTAGAGGGTTGAGGGTTGAGTGTTGAGTGTTTTAGGGTTTAAGGGTCGAGGGTAGAGGGTAGAGGGTTAAGGGTAGATGGTAGATCATTTAAGGGTTTAGGGTTTAGGGTTTAAGGGTTTAGGGTTTAAGGTTTAGGGTTTAGGGTTTAAGGTTTAGAGTTTAGAGTTTATGGTTTAAGGATAGAGGTGTGCCATAGAAAATTGGACCCTCTTGATAAAAGAGACAATTCACACATAATTGAACCCAATTTTGAGTCCCCTCACATCATTTCTCCTTCAAAACAACATTTATAGGCCCCTTAGACCTATTAATTTTGATCTAGCATGTTTGACCTGAGAAATCACATAAAACCTGACAAACAACATTTAATGACATCATACCCTGACAACCCACCTTCAAACAATAGTAGTGGGACCCATTCGCCACCTTGGGCGAATGAGTCCCCTTTGGTGGGACCTATTCGCCAAGGGTGGCAAATGAGTCCCCTTTGAGGGAAAATTCAAAATTAAGTAGGAATTTAATCAATTTAACTTTTTATTTACAGTGAATGTCAGCCTCTTAGGTCTAATTAATGGGAAAATAAGGTGTTTTTTATTATAAATACACATTTCAAGTCATTTTACATAACTTTTATCATCTTTTTATCATCTCTCAAGAGCAATTTTTAGGGTAAAGTCTTCTACAACAAGTTTCATTAGCAAAAGTTAAAGTTTTAGGGCAGCAAACTAGGGTTTTTGTAGGTCTTGAAGCTCACTTTTCTTGTCAAGATCCAACATTGCAAAGTTTTTATGATGGATTCCTATGGTGAATCATGAAAAAATCTAGGGTGAAGAGGTGCAACTAGCCACCAAATCATGCCTAAGGACTTGGTTTCCTAATGATTCCATCTTCCATTTTCACTCTATCTTCAAATTAAGGTTTGCATTGTGCTTGTTTAGCATTTTCATGTCATTTTACTCCTATGTTTTGTGTGTTGTAATGTTTCTAGGGTTGAGATCTTGCATCATTTCAATCACTTTTGCATGTCTTGTTCTAGAGCAATAGAATAGGGCCCTTCTTACATTTCATCTTTTCCTAGTCTTTAACACATCTAAGGCTAGGGTTTATGTAGATTTTTCTCTATTTAAGGTTTATTTACCTATCTAGGGGTTTGACTAAGGAAAATACCCCATTAGATCAAATCTTTAAAGTTGTTTTGTAAGAATTTTTTGAGATCCAAAATTGGGTTTCTATCAAAAATTGTTGTACAAGTGTCAAGGTATAGATCTGACTTTTGAGATTGTAGAAATTAGAAAGAGGACTGATTCTCCATGAATGGTGAATGAGTCCACCCTAAGATGTAGATTTGAGTTAGATGCAGTTTCAGATCCCCGGCTGCAAGAAAACAGGTTTTGTGCAGAAAAGTCCTAATATGGGAATGATTCGCCCAAGGTGGCGAATGAGTCCCAGTCAGCCCAAGTTCAGATTTCATCAGCTTTTTAGATTATTCTCTAGAACTCTACAGCTTTCCAAGTGCACATATTCTAAGAAACAACTTTCTATTTGGTTAAAAGTTGCATTTTTGTTCATTATTTTAACCTTTTTGCAAACAATGTTGTGTTTTTAAACAAAGCATAAATCTTAGTTTTGCATTCATTTTCAGTCATTTAGATTAGTTAGTTGCATTTAGTTAAGTTAATTTACATTAAAAAACATTGCATACATCCTAATTTGAGTGAAACATTAGCATTTTTTACCCTATCTCTCTCCTTTTAGGTGAAAAACCCTAGAAGTGCAAGAGTAGTCCATAGGGTCCCAAAAATCTATGTTTCAAGAGGGTTTAAGGGATTAGGGTTTAAGGGTTAAGGATAGAGGGTAGAGGGTTGAGTGTTGAGGGTAGAGGGTAGAGGGTAGAGGGTAGAGAGTAGAGAGAGAGAGGGTTGAGGATTTAGGGTTGAGGTTAGAGTGTAGAGGATTAAGGGTAGAGGGTAGACGGTTTAAGGGTTTAGGGTTTAAGGGTTAAGGGTAGAGGGCTTTAAGGGTTTAAGGTTTTATGGTTAAAGGGTTGAGGTATTAAGGGTTGAGGGTTGAGGGATTTGGGTAGAGATTTTATTTGGGTTTAAAAGGGTTTAAGGGTTGAGGGTAGAGGGTATTGTGCTTAGGGTAGAGGGTGGAGGTTTTAAGGGTTTAGGGTTTAGGGTTTAAGGGTTGAGGGTATATGTTTGAGGGATTAGGGTAGAGATTTTAGTTGGGTTTAAGGGTTAAGGGTATAGGGTTGAGGGATTAAGGTTGATGGTAGAGGGTATTGGTTTGAGGGTAGAGGGTAGAGGGTATTGTGTTGAGGGTAAAGGGTAGATGGTTTAAGGGTTTGGTTTTAAGGGTTTAGGATTGAGGTTTTAGGTATCCCATCCCTATATCTCCCACTCCCTCTCTCAGGTCTTCCCCCCCATCCTAACTGGATAACTCTCCCATCCTCTCAATTCTTACTCTCTCACTCTCTCAGGTCTCACTCCCTCCCGCACTACCTAGACTAATCTATCTCACTCTGATCCCCTCTCTCACACTCCATCTCTATCATGTCTCACATACCTCCCACCCTACCTAGACAAATCTATTTCACTCCAACCCCTCTCCCACACTCCCTCTCTCTCTCTCCCTTTGGTATTTTTGTATCTCTCAGGTCTCATCCCTCCCATCCCCTCTCCTATTGTCAAGTCTTTCCCCACACCATAACTAGATAACTCTCTATCCCTCTCAAGTCTCTATCACTCTCAGGTCTCACTCCCTACCACACTACCTAGACTAATCTCTAACTCCTATCCCCTCTCTCTCTATCCCAAGTCTTGCTACCTTCCTCTCTACATTTGGAAAGCATTTCAAAGAAACACATTTGGTGCTCACCAAATTTGGTGAGAGCCAAATGTGTTTTTACCTTGAAATGATAAAATAGGTGTTGACCCCATGATTCAGTCCCACATGCTTCTGCATTTGTCTAGTTTAGTGCTTCATCCAACTCAGAAATGTCTTTTTTATGCAGTTGAATCCTTTTTGTACCAATCTATGCTTGATCCATAACCTTTTTACCACCAATTTGCATGCTAGACAACATAGAAGAAGACATTTTGAATTTTCTACATCATTTTACATTATCTTAGGTAATATATTCATGTTGGTAATATTGAAATGTTTATATTTATTATTTGTTTATTTTTGACAATATAAATGAAATTCCTTTCATTATTTTATTAATCATAACAATTGGACATAAAATTCAACATTGAATTAGATGGGAGTTGCATAAAAAAGTTTAATTTTTATGAGTTTGAAGAAAAACAATGAAAAAAATGACATAATTTAGATGAATTCATGTTTTAAATTATCTAAACAACATCAAATTAACACAAATTTTCTTATGAATTCTATTTGCATTACTTATAGCAGTCCATTTCTAGCATGGCTAGTGGAATTCACTCTATTTCATTTTAGGTAGATGTTTATATTGATTTTTTTTGTTTTTTTTTGACAACTTATAGACCATTCATTTGATGATTTTATTAATCTTCATTGTTACACATAGAATTCAACATTAAATTAGATGGATGCTATATGTAAAAGTTTAATTTTTAGGAGCTTGAAGATATACAATGGAAAACATGACATAATAGATTCAAAAATTCATTATTAATGATGGTTGTGGCAAAACTTTTATTTTCAACTAATTTGGAAAACCTAAGAGCTTTCATCAATGTTAAAGCAAGTTTTCATTAATTTATTTGTGCCATAAAAAATTCACCTTCATCATGTGCTTAGATAAATTCAAGTGACTTCAAATAGTTGTTAATGCAAATTTTCATCCATTCATACCATTTACCTTTCTAAGAAATAAAAAAATGGGAAAATTTTGTGCAATTAAAAATGCTTATTGTCTTTCTAAGTTACCTCATTTCCAAAGAAGTAGTGAATAATCCCAAGATATAGCATTATAAACCCTTCTTTGAATTCATGTTCTTCATGGCTTGATTGACAATCACAATGTGGTTTTGACAACAATAAGCACAAGATTCTCTAGTTCCCAAAGGTGTCAGCAACTTATACCTCGGGTTTGACACTTCTTTGCTCCTAAGAACTTTTCCACACTCCAAATACTCCCCTCAAACCCTTTTTAACATTGATAAACACTTACATGAAGCAATTTTGTACAAATCCCTCAAAGTACTAGGTTTTACACAATATAGTTGCAAAAAGAAACCATTTTCCTCAATAACTCACACAAAATGATGATTTAGAAACCATCCTTTAGTCAGCACATGCATATAGTCCTACAAAAAATTAGTACCAAGTTTCATATATTTTTACAAGATGCATCGAAAGTTATGGGTTTTTTGAAGCCCACTAAAAACCCTAGGTTGGGAACAACAATGTTTGATAAGATATGTAATGTAAAGTAATGCTTTGAGTTTTAAAGATATGCAATGCAATCTAATAAGGGATATGAATATGTTTCATAAAATGCAATGTAATCAACGGTATGGATATGTTTGAAAAAATGCATTACCTACTTTTCTTGCGGTATGGAGGTAGGCATGTATGAAAAATGTTATAGCATAGACATGTTTAATAATTCCAAACAGCTTGTTGTCTTCTCTCATAAAATTCTTTGGGTTGTTTCATAAAATGCAATGTAATCAGCGATATCAACATGTTTCATAAAATGCATTACTTAATTTTTTTCTATGTGTGTTTTTGAACATATAGCATTCAACGTCATGTTGAGGAAATAACCAAAGGCTCTAACACTGGAAGAATGTGAAGTCAAAAATGTAAGGAGAAGAGAATCAAAAATTGTAGCTCGTGAAGCCAAGGAATTGCAACCCATACACCCAAAAAATTTCATGCAATCTAAGAGAGATGTCCAATTGGCACACCAAAGGGCACAAATGAAAAAGGTTCATGGAAGGACACAAATGGATCCCAAAGTTGGGGGCACATCATCAACCATAGGTGAAGTTCAATGCACATCTCCAGTTGAAGACACACCAACAATGACATGTGGTTTTTCAAGTACATTGGAATTCACATCTACAGTTGAAGGCACACCATCAACAACATTGGGTTTTGAAAGTACATCAACAAACACGTCTCTATTTGAAGGCACTCCACAAATGACATATCAAGTTGGAGGTACAACATTGTTTACATGTCAATCTCAAGGTATGTCATCAATTGCACCTTCGATTGAAGGTATGTGATCTATCCCCAATGTTGTTGGCATTCCTAATGTTGACACAAATTTACATTTGAGAACTCCTAGAGTTTTGCATAGAAAACCTAAATTTTTGATTGATATTGATTCCAATGTTTTGAAATGGATGCCTAATAAGATTCCAAAATTTTCATGTCAAAGATATGCATAGAGGATATGGAGTTTTTTTTTTTAAGAAGCTAAGTGAGGGTGGAAGATGCCAACTATTTGTTGAAATGATGAGGCAACTCAAATTTACGCCCACAATAAAGTCTCTTGGGCTAAAATTTTTGAATGACTCAAGTGAAAATTCCATTGTAAAGAACTTGACTCGGAGTGCATATGAGAGTGTGGGTTCTACCTCATGCATGAAGGATAGTTGTGCCACATGATGTGTGATGACAACAACACTGTTAAGCAGTCAAACAAGGAACAAGGTGAACCTTACAAAGACAAGTAATTATTTGAAAATAAATAGATCATCTCTAATGAGAGCCAAAGGAAGGCATGAAAGAGTGGAGGATCCAAATAGCAATGAGTTATGGGCATTCTCGGGTAGAGTGCCACAGCAAGATAACAAAATTGTTCAAGCCTTCAGATCTATAATAGTAGATTATTGGAAGGATAACACAAGGACCTCTCACAATAAAAGATATGTAAGAAGGATAATTGGTAGTCAAATCCGTGAGCCACATCCAAAGCATTATTTGGATACCTCTCAAAAAAAAAAAATTGTTGATTTTGTACAGAAGTTTTGTGAAATTAAAATATGTCAAAGGTATTTTGAAATGATAAATCCT
Source organism: Sequoia sempervirens (assembly GCA_007258455.2). Classification (NCBI taxonomy): domain Eukaryota; kingdom Viridiplantae; phylum Streptophyta; class Pinopsida; order Cupressales; family Cupressaceae; genus Sequoia; species Sequoia sempervirens. The sequence continues at coordinate 12,118 of VDFB02156664.1, read as the reverse complement.
TTTTATGTAAAAATAAATCACACATGCACTACTTGTTCTTATAGAGTAAATATTTATTTGTCTAACCATTATGATGTTTATCGACATATATGTGTAGATATGTAAACTAAAAATGTTTTACAGGACTATAACATAAGGCCTCCACCTAAATCCTCAAGGGATTTCTTATCTTATCTTGATTGGGTTTAAATAAGTTTCATGGCATTGGTTTCAAACTTTGGAAGTTATATATGGGTGGTCTCTTAAAGCAAAGAGATAAATTGATTATCATTAAGAGTGAAATAAAACTAAAAATATTTTAGATGAATTCATAGGGTAAATATCGATGAGAAAATCCCATGCCACCACATGATTAGATATTTACCAAATTCTATTTTTAAATTTTTTAATGAAGATAGTATATATGAATTATGGAATAGAATAGAAAATATATTAAATAAATATTCTTATTAATAATTTATTTTTAAAAATGAAAAAATATTATTTTAAAAAGAAGCATGAGAAGTCATTTATTGAATATTTTAATGAGTTTAATCCAATATTGAGTCATTTTTAGTGTATTTAAGTGTAAATAAAAGAAGAGGAGACATGTTTTTTTTTTTATGGTCATTATCCAAATCATATGATATTCTAATTCTTGCTACAAGTTGTTCATTGATAGATGATCCAAAGTTAGATTCCCTCATTTACATATTGCTTATAGAGAAAATGAGGATAAAGTATTTGGATGGATCCAAGGATTCATTGCATGAGCTAGGAATAAATAAAGATAGAGGTGAGGATTGCAACAATTATGGTAACCTAAATGATTCTAAGGATATATATAAGTCCAAGGGAAAGTCTAAAACATATGATAAGTGTAGGTTAGGTTGTTGTAACGATGGAAAATTAGGGTATCTAAGAAAATAATATCAAATAATAATGATGATGATTCCTCCATAAAAATTCCTTTCATGATTAAGTTGTTTAAGATTTTTTTTTTTAAGATGAGCTTTTATAGCTCCTAGTTGATAGATTTAGGTATATCCTATAGCATAACTCCTCACAAGAAGTGATTTACAACATATACAACATCATTATGGGGAAGTTTTACTTAGGGAAAAAATATATAATTGTTGGCTAAGGGGAGGTAAACTTACTTGTTAGTGATTGAATTGATAAAAACTTCATAGATGTATTACATATCCATAGTTTAGCTAAAAGAAATATTTTGTATATAAAATGAATGGCTTAAGGGTATGTTATTTTTAAGAAGAGTGATTCCAAGTTATAACATATGTTGTTTGAGAGTGACTTAGTTTGGCACCCTATTTAGATTGGACACATCTAATTTCTATAACCCTATGAATGTAACTAATAAATCTATTTATTATAAACTATGGCACACTACGGTGTGTTGCATTGGGGATAATGTTCTCAAAGCCTTGATTAATTAAAAAAAGTATCAATGATTTATCTAGTTTTTATGCTAAATTTGATTTATGTGAATGTTATGTATATAAAAATTAGCATATGGTTTAACTTAAATCTATTAGAAGTAGAGCTAAAAGAGTTTACAGGTTATTCATAGTGATATATTTGATCATTTCAATATTTTTTCAATTGAAAAATCTCACTAATATGCTTCATTTATGGATGAATTATTTGGATATCAATGGTTTCAATTTCTAAAGAATAAATCCTACAATGTTTTCTATATTTAAAGATTATAGTGAAATTGTTGTGGAATAAAGAGATAAGAAATTAAAGATCTTAAGAATTGATAATTGTGATGATTTTTTTTCTAGAGATTTTTATGATTAATGAAGGGATAGGGAGATTGTTTGGATTTTTTTTCAATATAATCTAGATCAAAAATTGATTTTTTGAAAGGATGAATAGGAATTTTATAGATAAAAGTAGAATAATGTTAAAAATGTATAAATATTACACATTATTTCTAGCTTGAAGCAATATATGTCACTTGTTACCTAGTTAATAAGTGTCCTATTCTACTCTAGTTTTAAAAAAAGCATGTGAGATATGGACAAGAAATAACAATAAATTTCATATTTTATATTTTTTGGCATCGACGCACATATCCATGTTCCCAAGAAAAACTAGTCTAAACATGCTTTTAAGGCTAACAAGTATTTTTTAATGGGTTATGGAAAGAATATTATAGCTTATAAGATTTCAGATGTTATAGAATCTACAATATTATATTCTAAGGATGTTATTTTAGAGAGATTAGGAAGATTAACAATTATAAAAAGATTATAATCATCCTAAGAAAATGTGCATTTTGGTATAAAATTGATAATAAAAAATGGAAATAAATAGATTAAAAATAATAGGATATTCAAAATAAGAAAGAAGAAGGTTAAAATTCAAGTTATAATGAATAACAATAGGAACATCTTGCTATAACTCTCACAAGGTCCATAAGGAAATACAATTTGGTTGAAAGGTATATGCCTTCTAATTAAAGTTGTCCACTAAGAATGAATCTATATGAAGGAGGATTTATCTTGAAATGAACAAGAGTCCTATCTAGAAGTCATGGAAGAAAAAATAGAGGCTTTGGATACATGTGATACATGAGATATATTGAATTACCCAAGATGAGGAAAGGAATTGGATGTAAATGGGTATTTAGAAATAAATTTAGAGTAGATGGTAAGTTGGAGTACAATAAGGCTTGATGAGATTTTGATCCTATGGTTAAATAAGCCTCTATTAGATTCATTTTTCTACTATTTTTACTCTCAATAAATAGAGGTAGATAAAATGGATGTAAATACAAATTTTTGCATGGGGATCTTAATGAAGAAATATCAATAAAACTTGAAATTTTGTAGTGAAAGTGTATGTACACTTACTTTGTAGTTAAAGTTATCTTTGTTTAGTTTAAATAATAACCAAGAATGGCATATCATAAATTCAATGATTTTACATTGGATCAAGACTTTATTTGAAGTGAAGCCAATCATTTTTCTATATGTTAATACTATGTTATTTATTGGAAGTTATGAGGGAGTGATTAGGGAATATAAAGATCTATTATGTAGTACATCCCATATATATTATTTAGGGGTTAAAAAAAAATGTTATGGAAATCTAAAGTAATTGAGTTAATAAAAAGTTATTGTTAAATCATAAGAAGTATGTTGCCACTAGTTTTTTAGTGCTTTTTCAAGTAGGATTGTAAAATATTTAGTATTTTATTTCTAGTTATCACTATGATATCTCTATAGAATGATGTATGTCATGGTTTGTATAAGAATTGATATTGCCTACTAGGCTTATGTTATTCTGGGAATGAACAATAGACTAATTTTAAAAGGTATTTTAGATATACACAATAAATAACTAACCATTAAATTTTTATCATGGAATTATTAATGTGGGGAGGATAGTTGATTTACATAAAAAAAAAAAAAATTAATCTAGTTATTGTCCTAGTTTGAAGGTCAACAAATATCTATGTATTTTTTTTGTTTAAGGAGTAGTTGGTTTGATAAGAAGAATATACCTTCTATGTACTTGTACTATATACTAAAAAAGTAGAATAAATGACTATGATAAATTGTTTTAAGGAGGTAATTTTATTAGAAATATTGTATTCAAATATTGGATTTAGTATAAATAAGTTATAGTTAGATGTGATATTTAGAGTGTCATTTATTTGGCTAAAAAATCAATGTATTGTTACCAAAAAATATAATTGATGTTTACTATCACCGTTTTAGAAAATGGTTTAGGGTAATAGATTCATGTTATGAAAAGTGGACACCACAAATAATGTTGTAAATTATCTAAGATAGTTCGCATAGAGAAATTTATTTTCTATAGAGATTTCATGGGTTTTTTCTCCCAAATAACTTTACTGATTATGTTTTTTAAAGTATTTGATTTCAATGTAAATATGACGTGGGTTAATGTTGGGATTAGGTTCCATTCACATTGCAAATCCTATAAGATTTATAATAGTTTTATTTAATGTTATTGGTAAACTGTATAGCATCATAAATTGTCACCCTTGACAATTTCACACTAGGTTTATGATTCAAAGGAGGGATACTCTCGCTTCAAATTTGAAATCAAACACTTCAACAACAACAATAACTAATGTGCAAAAATAAGCAACAAGATTATAGCTTTTATATTCAACTTCTTCAGCATATTTTTCAAACTTTTACAAATGTATACAAAACCCTCCAAAAATTGATTACAACAAATAAATTAGTCTCATGGACTAATGTACAATAATATAAATGAGTCTCAAACAGATCTATGATAGGAAATTAACAAACTACATCAAAAAAACTCTTTCCCTTCACATACACACTCAACCCACAACCTGTAGTGGCAATCTTCAACCTGCAATTGTTCATGTCTTGAAAAGCGATCTCATAACCTCAAAGTGCTATCTTCAAACCCTCACACCTACCAAAAATTGCTTCCAACAGCCCTTGGAGAAAAATTTGGCTTTCTTCTTCCACTCCCCCTTTTGGTCCGCAACAACAAATCCCTCCTCTATTGCCATGCCTTCTTTTTTGTCATTTTCATCCAAAATATAACTCCCCAAGAAATGAAACACTTTTCACATGGCATAAATCTTAAAAATAAAGAAATAAAATATTAAATATACATTTACAACCTCCAAAACACTCCTGAGAAATATTAGGCCAAAAATAGATGTATTATGGCTTTTCTACTCCACCCGAATAGTGAACCGAATAGACAAAGCTAAACCACTTACTCTTGGGTGCCCAAATTCTTCATAAAAAAATTAACATTAAATGAGTTTCCATAACTTGTAACTCCCCAAATCCCACGCCCAGGAAGGCATATTTGAATATTTGACCTTGAAAATGCTACAAAAATGAGTTCAAATCACCATAAAATTGTAACATGACAACTTGGCCAAATATTTATCAAATATTTTAGGCCTTATTCTAAAAATTTATGCACCTACAATATTTAAAGACCAAACCAAATCAAAAATTAAGAATAAATATTTTTTTGGTTGATACAAGATTGCTAGTCAACTGTGGATGCTTCTGCATCAGCTTAGCTCAACCCTATGTGATTGGACCTAATTATGCTCTTAAATTGTTAGTTTTATGGTCATCTTTGAAAAATCAAAAATAAATTAGGAATAATTATTTAATATTTATTTACCGATACCAAAAGACCAAAAATAGGTTCAGACTAAGGAACCACCACCCTTTTCTAGCCTATTTTGGCCCCAATTTAAATATCTTATTGTCAAAATTTTAACATTTATAAATTTGAATTCAATTGTCAACTTTTGATAAATTTTGTGGGAAAATGAATAATTTCATAGAAATACTTGAGTCTTTTTCACCATTTGAAATCATATGCAATCTAATGAAATCCTAGCAATTTGAAATTACAATTAAGCATCCTAAAAAAATATAAGAGAAGAATAAGAAGAATTTAGAATATTTATCATTGGTCAAGGTTCATGTTTGCAATGCATAAAATTTTCATGTGAGTTTGATCATGTTATATGTTTATTTGTTTTGTGAGTACTAACACTTGCAAGACTTTTAATCAAGAAACCAATTATCCTTGTATTTGATGAGTACAATGACTTCAGTGGACATCAAGGAAAAAAGATCTAAGTGGTGAGTTTTAGCACTTGTCAATTTATCATTCTTTTATCCATTTTCTTCAGCTCGATCAAGGCTAAGCACTCTTTTACATCATTATAAATGTTGTCAAGGTAGAAATATCAAAACGAGGTTTGACTTCTAAGGAAAAACCCTATATGACACAACCCTTTCTCTCCTCTCTTATGTGTAGGTGATAGATTTGAAGTGGATTTAGGAAAGGATTGAAGACCTAATTGTAAAATCAAGCATTCAAGCCTCCCACATCAACAAATCAGGGAAAGTGGAATTAATCATCAACAAATGAAGTTCTAGAGTTGACTCTAGAAAGAAAGAAGCTACAAATTGTGACTATCTAAAATCTAAATTTTGGTTCTTGAGATCCACACTTCTAAGACTAGGGTGCCAATTCTGCTGCCTAGCTAGTTTGAGTCCAAATTCATATGCCAAGTTCCTCTATCTCTACACTTTATTATTTTGTACGTCATTTCTGGGTTTTTGTTCTATAATTTTTTTATAAGTTCACATTAGTTTTTTGTAGCCTTATAATTGACCTAGGTACATTATTTTATTATCAAATCAAAATGATCATTAATTAATTTAAATCAATTTCAATCTCCCCCAAGAAAGAACCAAAACCTTAATCCACCATTCTAGCTCTTCCATTGAGGTTAATAGCCAAGTGGGTGTTTGTGATCATTTTGGGTTCCTTCCCCTAGTGATGTAGGAGAAATTTTGATTTTGGCCGTATATCCATTTTCCCTACATCAAATTTTGGTGAACCTGATGCTTGTTCCATTTTAAAAGCCTTATGAAATCTCAAGTTTATCATTTTATAATCAGGGTACAATCTTAGGTTGTCTGAATTTTTCATTTATGCATGCAAATTTTAGTGAAGAGCATTGAAAAAGTAAATATTTTCATATTGTTTCGTTTCAAAAGATCAAAATGTGTTACTTTTTAGCTTTTTCAAGATACATTTAGTCAGTTATTGCATTTTAAAATATGAGAATTGTGTTTTGAACATAGTGCATTACTTCAAAATATAAAAATATATGCATGATTCTATATTTCACATAGAAAAATTATGGTTTTGTATGTTTATAGAAATCTATTTATTACCAGACCCGAACCTCTGCAACTTTAGATCCTCAAACATTGAAGTTGATTTCTAGATTTTAAATTTAGTCAAAACTTGCATCTCTAGACTAGGGAACCATCGCCCCCATCCAAATGATTTGAGGCCAAATTCATATCATAGTTCTGATGATGATGATCAAGACGACATACCCTATGCCAAGCAAAAGCCAAAACAATGATAATTGATTAAAAAAAAAAATGGTAAATGACAATTTTATCTTAATGTAAAATCCACGATGAAGTGGTGCCACACCACAAGTTTCCACAAGTGTCGATTAATGGATGCCTTGATTACTTGATAGACTTACAAAAGGTTAGTTCACAAAACATAATAAATTGGTGTAACTAGCATGTGGAGGATAACTCAATTTATCTTCATAATAATGACATGATTGATCATGGTAGCTCCTTGCAAATAATTATTTTTTTCTTCCTAACGTCTTGCAAGCTTGATCTTGGTTGATGGAAGTATTGTAATAATGCTACTAATTTTTCCCATGAATTGCTTTGACTAATTTTAGCATCTTCAATTTTCTCTCCAAAATTGTTAAGATTTCAAATGGTGAAAAATACTTGTATTTATATGCATTTCTTTATTTCATGCTAAATTAATTATCAAAAGCCAACAAATGAAACTAGATTTTTAAATGTTCTAATGTTGACAATGACATATTCTAAAATGAGCCAAAATAGGTTGGATAGGGGCACTAAGCACCATAGTCAAAACCTATTTTGGGGCCATGAATATTGGTAAATAAACATTAATTAGATTTTTAAATGTTCTAATGCTGACAATGACATATTTTAAAATTAGTCAAAATAAGTTGGATAGGGGCACTAAGCACCCTAGTCCATACCTATTTTGGGGCCATGAATATCAATTCAATCCCGATTTTTCAAAAATGTAATAAAATGGGCAAATTCTAAGCACAATTAAATCTAGACACATAGGGAGAGCAAAACTTGATATGAAATTATCAAGAATAACAATTTAAGATATTGCACTCACCAAAGATGGTAAAAATGCACAAAGATTAATCCCGAAAAAAAAACTTAAAAATAAATACAAACAATAAATTTCCTCCTTCCCACCTCATACAAACATCAAATATTCACAAAACTCTAAACAAAATAAACTTTCTAATCTCTATCTTTCACTTCTAATACTTCTAAACATCCCTATCTTACAATTCTTTATGTAGAAACCTTAAAGGACATTTTAAGTAGTGCATTATGTCATAACTTAGATTTGAAAGAAAATGACAGTAATTAAAAGTAAACAAACGATGAGCATTAACTAGTATATTGGTGAACATAGTGATTAAAAGTGAACAAACCATGAGCATTAATTAATATATTAATGAACATAGTTATCAAAAGTAAACAAACCATGAGCATTAATTAATATATTAATGAACATAGTTATCAAAAGTAAACAAACCATGAGCATTAATTAGTATATTAAATGCTTCATGTAATAAAGCTGGTCTTCAATTAGTAAGACTAATAGACAATGGCGGACATAAAGGAAAGCATACACATATAAAATTAAAAGGTTAATGTACTTTTTCTGGTTATCAATACTTTATGTGGGTATTTCGGAACTGACTTCATAGTGTTTAGTCTGTTTTTCTGGTTAAAAATAATGTGTAATATCATGTTGCTATTTATGGAATACACTTGATTTTAATAAAATTTTCATTCAGTTGGGTTTGGTATATCAATTTTTTTAATTGTAATTTTTTTCTTTTATTGATATATTTTTCATTTTTAAGAATGAATAATTTATTTGATACTTCTTGTTAGATATGAATTCGTGTATATCAATAAATGATTTATTTGATACTTCTTTTCATGAAAGATGAATTCATGTATACCAATTCTTATAAAATATAAATTAATTGATATGTAGATTAATACATTGGACTCAAAAACTACATAACTGATCAAATATTGTAACATTAATGAAAGCAATATCAAAATTAACATTCCTTCTATTAAGAGTATACCAAGGCAGGTTCTAAAATATGTGCAATATTTTCTGATGACGGAAAAATAGAATGTGTATCCTGTAACATCAAGTGAGGTTTGTGATGTAAGACAGTGGAGAATCACCATATGACATGCATGCGTGACTGCATTTTTCTTCTTCCACATGCACTCATGCCTTCCCTTTAAGCACATATTCTGGTTGTTAGCCATACAGTACGAATATAAAAGTATATTATAGTACATAAAGCTTGTTATAAATATAAATATATTCTTACAGTACCCAAAGCTTTGCATCCAAAGTCATTTTCTGCTGTGGTCATCAACAATACAAAACATGTCATTTTTCTGAAGTTTTAAATAATATCTGAACAAGAAAGTCGGTATGAAAAGCGATAGCTTGGCAAAATTTTCAAAGCATCAATGTCATATAGGGTGATGAATATTGCAATTATTATTTTATTCAATGTAACCTGTGAACCCACATTATCTAATGAATTATATGGAGCCAACATCCAGAGTGGAGGGTCCCACTTAACTGGTTGATTCCCTGGATTGTCTCTAAGAATCAGTGTAAGGAATTGCATTGATTCATACCAAGCAGACAACAGCCATGAATTGCTTCACTGTACCGTACGCCATACGTTATTTCTTACAGGTTTGCAGATTTTGGGACAATAATGAAGACAATAGTGTGACCAAGCTCCCGATTGTCTGGTTAAAGGCACATGGCAGAAGACATAAACCAGGCCTCCAATGGATTTTGAAGGGATGCATTCATTATTTTGAATAAGTCTTTCTTACCAGTCAAAGTCAGGCGTCAAATCGAAGTTCTCTTATGTCCCCCCGAAGTCATGTTTCTCTGAGTACAATACTGTTTATTGTTATGTCTATTTAAGCTTTATATGGTACATGCAGAGTTTTTCCTTTCTGTTTTGATTTTGGAGGTGGGTCATTCAACTGAGCGCCTGATTGTTAAAATGGCACTTGAATTGAATAGGTCACGACCTGATACATCCAACACCTGGTCTTGCTTTAAATGCTTACTTATAGATTGATCATATATTTTTTTAATGATCAAAGTTTTAAAATTATAATTGAAGATTTTTTCAAAAATGAAATTTGAAGATTATATTTAAGCTATCGAAATTGGTATCAGGCAAATTCACTGTCAGTAATTCACTGTGAAAATTCACCATCTACAATTTACTGCAAGAAAATTCACTGCAATGACAAATTCATCTCAAGGAAAATTCACTGCTAACAATTCACCATCATAGAAAATTAATCACAAACTTTTAATGCGATGCCGTGAATTGTTGATGGTAAATTTTCCCTCAGTAAATTGCTAGCAGTGATTTTTCCTAGAACCATCTAAATTATATTAGCTTGTCTTTACACAAAATTTATATGACCCACTTGCCACTACATCTTACTCTCACAAAGAATCTATCCCTTTTTGCCTTGAGAAGTTAATCCAGTTTCAACCTCGTTTTTTCAAACTGAATAATAAATGGTTTCATACCTAATATCCTTTTATCATTGATAAAGTCACCCATCCTGTGAAAAAGAGTTCTCCCATTAGTTTAGTGTTTTGGTTTCTTAGCATAATTTTTAGAATACAAAATGTACTGCATTAAATCTTTAAAATATGAGAGCATTAATACATTTTAAAATTTTGATATTGAATCATTATGACTCAAAAATGTTTGTAATATTTTTTTGGTATGTTTTTATATGTTGAATTTAGGTTATTTGTAATTTATAATTCTAAATTAAGTTATATATGGAAATCATTCAAAGTGATTGTAATTAGTATGGTTTTTTATAGTTATTTTTGTAAGCAATAAAACTCTTGCAACAAACTAATTATATTGTCTTTGTATCACTCATGATGTACTTGTATGTTTTTTTCTTGTGTAGTTTAACCTTATAAGTTGTATCAAAGTCATGATAATGGAGGATATTAATTTAGAAACACTTATGTATAATGTGTATATAGAATAAAGGTAGAAGGTTTATTTCAAGTGTTTACAATAACATGCAAAAACATTGATCTAAATTATTGTACTTTGAAAAAAAAAATTCATCAATTATGTGATGTGTCTGATAGAAATAGAGGCATAATTTTTGAGTTCTAGACTCATGTAGATCTTATTGTATATGATTTTTTTTACTTTTACTTGAATTGGTGATGACACTTTGTAATCCATAGCTAGATATATTTTACAAAGGAGTGCAATAGAAAGTGTTAGTGTGAAAATTAATGTTACACATTTACCTTGCATTTATGTACTTCCTAGACCTATTAGACCTACTTACACTAGCTTAAGTTGACAGTGATTTAGTTGTATCACCTCATAAGCACATGGCACATGCTTTCACACTTGTCTCAAGTGTTCTACACATGTCACACCTCTTAGAGGATTAGGAAATCTTTCACTCTCACCTTCCAACGTCCTCTTTGTCTTACATATACAAGGAGCTTTTTTCTACATTTCATACATTTTCATGATAGTTTTGGTATTTTTTTGTGAGTTGTCTTTTTGTGAAAGTTATTTCATGTTGCATTCTTTTTTTTGTTGCTCCAACATGGTATCAACTTATAAATCATAATTTATTTATAAATTTTAGTTGAATACTACACTTATCCCTCTCACGAGTGTGTCCTAAGGCAAATAAATATTACAATTTTTTTTCCCAAAATTTCAAAATAGATAGAAATCCATGTCAAATAATCAAAAGCTATTGCTGAATTTTTTTCACAATTTTTTTTAGGCCCATATACCTTATATACAATATGATCACATAACCTAAACAAAATTTTGTACCTTTAAGGTTTTAGCAATTTGTGTGGTAAATTTATTTTGTAAAATAAAATTTTGTAGGTCATAGTGACTTTTTGCTAGGTGTTTTTCTATGATCTTAGTGACTTCTATAATTATTTTTTGTTGTAGGAATTGGACATCTTTGGTTCAAGCAAATTCAAAGGAATCTTAACTTCTTTGATGAAGGCACAAACCCGAGACACAGAAAATAACCCACAAATAAGAGAATAATTTTATTATTCAGAAAATGGAACTTCTTACATGCAGAGGATCTCAAATCCCCAAGTTCTACAACACATGCAAGCTACAGAAAGCTACAGAATAACCCTTTCACAATATGCGAGCTTGTCCCCAAAAAGTTACCCAAAATTAGAAAACCCGCCCATAAATAGAGCTCCTCATTTGTTTGGAGCCAAAACAACATTCAATTTGAGTTTAGGCGGTTTGGCGCCGAAAATTTACAACATGAAGTTCAAATTTCAAAAGAGCATTTGCAATGGTATCTTCTAGAAAGTGCTTTAACTTCATGGTCATAACTTT
>VDFB02156663.1:0-11176 GCA_007258455.2 Sequoia sempervirens | reverse complement strand
GGATGATGGGAGAGAGGAGACAGTTGGGGAGGATGATGTGATGGACGTGGACAGAGATGTAGGGACAGAGGATGTTGCGGCAGTAGATGTATTAGCGTTAGTTCCTTATGTTCCAGAGGACCCCATTGTACAGGCGAGAGAGGCGGAGGCGAGAGTACGGTTAGTAGAGCATAGAGTGAGGACTCTTGAGGCTGAGCTAGCTAGAGTAGAGCAAGAGGCATTGATAGATTATGATGCTATTACTTTCCAGTTAACAGGGGCAATGAGGGAGAGAGACAGGGCACAGATAGAGGTGCAGAGGATACAGGGGGAGCTGACTAGGATGACATGGGACCGTGACAGACTACAGGTGGAGGTCGTGGTTCTACAGGCTAGAGGAGAGCCTGAGGAGAGGTCAGAGCAGGGAGCCGATCAGGGGACATGGTGTACCAGTCAGCCGTCAGGGGATTCCCAGCGAGACTGGGACGAGCTACAGGACAGGGTACAGTGCCTTGAGCAGGCGCTCGGAGATATGAGGGTGATGCAGGAGAGGGAGGCAAAGGGCGAGAGCGTACAAATTATGCGTTGAGAGGGATGTGCAGCCGCAGCCCGTACAAAGTATGGAATCGAGAGGATGCGCAATGCGCTTTGTTCGGTGAGAGGGCGAGCGGGTGGAGATAGCGCATTGCAGAGGGGGAGAGACGAGGCATTGGCGGAGGTAGCTACTCTCCGTAGAGAGAGGGATTTAGCAGAGTTACGGGCACAGGCTCTCCAGAGAGATAGAGACGCAGCAGAGGTGCGGGTGCAGGCTCTACAGGCTGAGATGGATGCAGCGAGGACATGTGTTCCGACAGGTCATGGTGTGAGTGGGATGCCAGGGGCGGATGTGCAGGTTGTGGCAGGAGAGAGAGATCGTCTGCAGGCAGAGCTGGCACAGAGTCGGTTAGCTCAGGAGGCGTGGGAGCTGGAGAGGAGGGCTATCACCAGGGACCGAGACAGGTATCGACATGAGCGGAATGCCGCTCGGGTCCAGGCGGCAGAGAGGGAGGATAGCACGAGAGAGGCAGGTTTCTGGATGGCAGCGTATTATGATGTGGTTCCTGATCCAGCACAGCGGAGATTCCGTTATACCAGGTCGGCACCTCAGATGCCAGCTCCATCCCAGTCGTTGGGGACACGGACTCGCGGTTACAGTGAGTCACCAGGTTTTTCACCAGGTAGAGGGGCAGGACCTGAGTCTCCACAGAGATCAGACGTGGGGAGTTCATTCGGGAGGTGACAGGGTACTATATTTTTGACAGATGCAGGATGGATTATGTCGGATGGATATCAGGGATGTTCTATATCCCTAGATTTTGTACTTTGTCATGTGACGGATATATGTATGATGTATATGTGACACATGCTATATTGATGGATATATGTATGATGGATATGTGACAGTTCTTATTAGCACCATGTAGTATATTTCTATTTATGATGGAGGACTATATGCATATGTGTGTATCATTATATGTTTTGTGGATGGATGCAGTGATTTATTTATGCTCATGTGTTGTTTTATGTATGCTTATATTCATGAAATGTTGATCTAGATGTTGGAATGTTAATGATCATGCTTATATTCATTTATGCTCTGCTTATGAATGATTGGAGATATGTGCTTATTTTATGGATGTATGGTAATGGTGATATGTTATGTCTACCTATTGGAATCTATGATGGTTTAGATATATGGATGACTAGTTGGTATATGCGTTATGTATGTATATGTGTGAGATGGATTTTGTATAAATAGTTTATATATGCAAGATGTGTTGTATTATGCGTCTAATATTTTGTGATGCAGGTGGTGATGGAGATATGGACCTAACATGTGGGAATGCAGGTAGCAATGGATGCATGGACAGTATGCGGCTATAGGTGCCAATAAGAACTGGTAGGGTAAGTGGAGGGGAGGTGGATACGTGGTGATGGATGTAGTCTGGCATCTGTCAAAAGGTATCAGTATCCTGAGAAGAATGTAAGAGAATGAGGGCAAGTATTTGCACAACCAAAACCATAGGGTGAGTGTGAATGCAATGATTATGAAAAATGCAATCCTAATTCAATTTATCATCTTTGGAGCACTGGTTTTTGCTATAGCATAAGACATGACACACCAAGGTATAGAGGACCGAGGTAGATCCGTGTCTAATGCATGAGACAAACACGCCAGACAAGAAGGCTATCCCAATACCCCAAAGTCTCGAAAAAAGACTTTAGTCGGGCCCAATATTGGGATAACCGCAAACACAGAAGGATGCCCCAACATAACACAAGACCTCGGGGATCTTGGTGGGTACTATGTGGGACAACCAAGAAGACACAGTCAAAGAAAAGATCAAGATATGCCCCTTTGTGGACTAGTCAAAACACGCCATAATATGATGGATCATGGTGGCCTTGACAAGTGATTATAGGGAGCTCAAATGATAAACGAAAACCAAAAGTATCAAAAGATAACAATCAATTTCAAATGTCCATTGCCATAGGATCAAGGGGATGGATGGGATTGATGAGGTCTTGTTAGGAAGGATGTATCCTGTTAAGACCTATGCTGGATGCTAAACGAAAAGATCGATATGATAAAGGTTATTTAAAATTGATCGGATTTATTGATACAAGTGGGTCTTGTTTGTTTAGATAGAGGCAATCTTGATGAGACAACCACAAAGGGGACAAGACACAACCTAAAGACCTAGGGGCTCGGGGGCCGATCAAAGATTGGCCTTGCCTACGTGAAAGCGCAGAGCCCTCGTAGTTCATGAAAAGGACCATGGATAAATCGGAAAGAGGACAATGGTGACCGATGATGGACCAAGGATATGACCGACAAATGCCCCGGGGGAGGATCGAATGACCAACCTTGCCTACGTGAAAGCGCAGGGGCAACGTAGTTCGACAAAAAGATGGAAGTGGGACAAGAGGATGAGATCTAGATGGAGATCGACACGATGGATGATCCTATATGATGACACGGACCGACAGACGAAAGACATAAGCTCAAAGTGGGATATAAGGGAGCTCAGGATGAGGGATAGGTAAGGTGAGCCGTCCAATGCTCAATCAACAAGTACCAAGCGGCCTAGGTTGATGCGGGGGGATGAAAGTGTGGATGACAACATAAAGTAACTAGGATACGAGGTAGATAATGATTAAGCCCTCTATGGATGATGCCTGTTACCAGGTTTTCACCATCCATACTTATCCAAGGCGCCACCAAGAGGTGGTTTTCACCATAGGACGAATTTATTTCTCTTTACTATTTTTTGGATTTTTTTTTTTATTTGTGATTTTTTGATTTTTTTGGTTTTTTGACAGGGTAGACCAAGCGGACTTAAGTGTAGAACCTTTTTAGATGGAGAATATTGACAGGTTCGTCGAGGGGGTCCCCTTCCAAAGTGGTCAACCTATAAGCTCCAGATCCATATTTAGCAGTTATGATATATGGCCCTAACCAGTTTGCTTCAAATTTGCCTTTCTTGTCACGATCTTGCTGAGTGCGGTGATTTTCCTTGAGCACAAGTTCACCAACTTGGAATTGCCTGGGGCGGACCTTTTTACTGTAATGACGTTTGAGACGATTCTGGTATACTTGTAGATGATCATAGGCCTGTATTCTACGTTCATCGAGTAACTCTAGCTGTGCAAGCCGAGCGACACGAGCATCTTCTTCGCTGATGAGGTTTTTCAAAGAAATTCTCAATGAGGGGAGCTCGACTTCGATTGGCAAGACAGCTTCGGCTCCATATACTAACGAGTACGGGGTGGCGCCTATCGGGGTGTGGATGGATGTGCGGTATGCCCAAAGGGCGGGATGAATGTGAAGGTGCCAATCTCGTCCAGTGCTATTGACCACCTTTTTGAGAATGCAAATGAGGGTTTTGTTGGTCGCTTCCGCCTGATCGTTACCCTAAGGATAGTAAGGCGTTGACCAACGATGTTGGATATGGAAGGTATCGCATAGGTGTTTCATGGCTTGATTTTTAAATGGCTTTCCGTTATCAGAGATGATGGTGGAGGGGATACCATATCTGCAGAGAATATGGTAGAGGATGAATTTAGAAATCTGAGTACCAGTGATTTGGGAGAGTGGCATTGCTTCCACCCATTTGGTGAAGTACTCAGTTGCAGTGATGATGAATGTATGGTCATTGGATGATGGTGGGTGAATCTTTCCAATCAAGTCAAAACCCCATTGAGAAAATGGCTATGGTGCTAGGAGAGGCTGAAGATCTTGTGCTGGAGCGTGGACCAAATCCGCATGCTGTTGACACGGAAGACATTTCTTTACAAATTCGCAAGCATCACGTTCCATTGTAGGCCAGTAATATCCAGCCCGTAGGATTCTTTTGGCTAAAGCCATACCATTTGAGTGAGCCCCACAAATACCACCATGTACTTCTGTTAGCACGTTTGGGCTTCGGTCTCATTCAGACATCGCAGGAGGATTCCATCATACCCGCGACGATAAAGCGTGTCACCAACGAGGATGTATCGGGATGAACGATGGATAAAGGATTTACGTTGGTTGCGTGTAAGTTCCGGGGGTATGGTGTTCTCACGGAGGTAAGTATATATGTCTTGGTACCACGGGGAGGCAGGACCTACAACATCGCACACCATGTCAGTGTCAGGGACATCATACGCAGGGATTAACAGTTGTTCGACCAGAAACTCACCCTCTGTCCGATCTTTGGGCATGTCAATCAAAGAGCCAATAGTGGCCATGGCGTCTGCTGCTTTATTCTGCACAAGAGGGATTTGGTCAAACTGTATGGAGGCAAAATACTTCTTGAAGTCGTCCACCATGCATTTATAGGGTAGCAGTTTGTCATCCTTTGTGAGGAATTCATCATTAACTTGTCTGATAACCAACAAGGAATCCCCAAAGACTTTCAAATGTGTAATGTGCCACTGTTTTGCAATTCTAAGGCCGGTGAGGAGGGCTTCATATTCCGCCATATTGTTGGTGCAAGGAAATGCTATTCTGAAGGATTTTGGGATGTAGTCACCTTGAGGGGTGACTAATAGAATTCCTGCGCCAGATCCACTATGAGTGTATGAGCCATCAAAGTATAACGTCCAAATTGGTGCTTCTGTTACTATGTAGATTCCTTCATCTGGGAATTCAGTGTCTATTGGGTAGGTGTCTACTAGTGGTGCTTCAGCCAATTGATCAGCAATAACCTATCCTTTAATAGCTTTGCGCTCTACATACTCGATGTCAAATTCTCTTAGCAACATGACCCATTTGGCCATGCAGCCAGTCAAGGTGGTTCTAGACAACAGATATTTCAAAGGATCAATTTTAGCAATTAATTTGACTGGGTGACTGAGCATGTAATGGCAGAGTTTTTGTGTACTGAAGACTAGCGCAAGGCATGCTTTTTCCATAGGAGAATAATTTAACTCATAGCTGACTAGTGTTCTGCTGATGTAGTAGATTGCTCTTTCTTTGAGTGACTCATCGTGCTGTGCCAATAATGCCCCCAGTGCGACCGAGGTAGCAGAGATATAAAGCAGGAGGGGTTTTCCCAGGATAGGCGGCATCAAAATTGGGGGATGAGCTAAGTATTCTTTGATTTTATCAAAACCCATTTGACACTGTGCTGTCCATCGGAATGTGGAATCTTTCTTCAAAAGATGAGTAAAAGGTTGACATTTATCTGCAAGTTGGGCTATGAACCGTCGGATAGACTGCATCTTTCCTTGGAGGCTCCTTAACTACTTTAGATTGCATGGAGGCGGCATGTCCAGAATAGCCTTTACTTTGGCAGGATCAACTTCAATACCTCTGCGGGAGACGATGAAACCCAGCAATTTCCCCGACGTAACCCCAAAGACACACTTCTTTGGATTCAACCGCAACTTATAGTGCTCTAGTCGCTCAAATATCTTCTTCAGAATAGCCGGATGTTCTGCTCATGTCTTGGACCCCTTCCCACAGGTCATCAACATAATCCTCCATGATGCATAAGGTCAGCGGAAGACAATCCGGCCATAGCTCTTGATACATTGGCTCCCGCATTTTGAGAGACCGAAAAGGGCATAACATTGTAGCGTATGTGCCCCCAAGGAGTTGTGAAGGCAGCTTTGTGTCGGGTCTTCGTGCACTGGATCCGTTGCAACCGTGAGAGGTGCTTTCATCCATATGAGGGACAACATCTCGTCCCTCAAGCAAATCAACCAACATGTCAATATATTAGGAAGAGGGAAATCATCTTTTGGGCAGGCTTTGTTGAGATCCCTAAAATCTGTGCAGACCCGAATGTCACCATTTGGTTTAGCAACTGGCACTATGTTAGAGATCCATTCGGAGTAATCAATAGGTATGATAAAACCCGCATCCAGTAACTTCTCCAACTCTTTCTTTACTAACAACGCAACTTGCGGATGCATCTTACGAAGTTTTTGCTTGTCGGGTTTGGTGTCTGGGCGAATGTCTAAGTGGTGAACCACTAAAGCAGGGTCTAAGCCTGGCATGTCTGAATATGACCAGGCAAAATTGATGACGCCTTCTCAGAGTAGCTACGCAAAGATCGGATATTCTTGTTCGGAGAGTGACTTGGCTACATAGGTGATCTTTGGATTTTCAGCAGTTCCCAAATTAACTTCTTGTGTTTCTTCAATCAGGATAGATGATCTGGCAGATAGCTGAGTTCCCATAAGGGGAAGATGAACATCTCCATCTTCCGGCGCCTCTTCGAGGTTTTCGCCTTCAGATGCGTCCTTTATTTTTACTTTTTCTAGGTCAGGAAGTGCCTCAGGGAGGTTTTCACTGGATGTCCTCTTTTTATTTTTCTGATTTTTATTTTTGCGACTGGAGTGTTCATCCTCCCCCAATCCCATAAGGTTGACGTAGGTGTCCCAGAAGTCAAACCGGAATAAGTGGTGTTGTAGGTCCTACCAATGAGTTCGTGGTGACGAAGGGATAGGTCACGCAAACAGAGGTAGGCATTCAACATGGACGAGCAAGTCAAGCGTAACGCACACTACCGTGACACAAGCGGTAAGGATGGATCTTCCTCTGCATGTCTTTCAATACTTTCATCGTCCAAGGTGATACTATCGAAGTATTAGATGATGCTATGGACCTTTTGCTTTCTCATTACAAAATTCCAATGCCCACATTTTTGGTAGCAGAGACGTATCAATGGGTTGCAATCGCCCTTGTTCCTCTTTACCTAGGCCTCTACCTTGGTAGTTATGTTTTTCCATGAACTTTGTTGGCCAAGGATATTTTTCCTGAAAATATTTCTTCAGAGGAGTCTCTGGTTCGGGCTCTTCGCGGTAGACCCACTGACTTATGTCTTCTTCTGGCGCATCTGTTTTGATACTTGGAGATACAAAGGTGGTGGTAGGAATATTTTTTCCACGGAAGGTGATGGTCTTGTCTTCCGCTTGTATAGCATGTGAGGGTTGACCGTACTCATGTGGTGATGGTGGCATGGTGGCTACATTAAGAGCCGTATGCATCTCATACTCACCGCACCCTTTGTCAATGATCTGGACTCTAGTGACTGAAGGATTAGTGGCGGAGGATGGAGTGGTGGTTACAGTAGATGATGGATTGGAGGATGATGGATTGGAGGATAATGACTGGGAGGCCCCCATTTCGACCCCAGGACAATAATGTAAATGGGGGAAAGATGCTTCTAAAGCTTGACAATACTCAAATGGTTGGGGGTCGGCATAGATGGTGACCTCCTGTTCATTAACCGGGAATTTGAGGCATTGGTGGTATGTGGATGGAACAGCCTGCATAGCATGGAGCCATGGGCGGCCAAGGAGGAGATTATACGGTAAGTCCAGATCAAGGACATGGCAGGTAGTATACTGGAGCACAGGTCCCACTTGTATAGGAAGACTGATGATGCCTTCTGAATTTCTCTCTGCATTGTCATAAGCCTTGATTGTAATTATCTGGTTGCTTAGGTCCGCTTGAGAATACCCTATCTGTTTTATGAACTTCAAAGTACATAGATTAAGGGCAGAGCCATTATCTACCAAGACCCTTTTTATTTTATGACGGGCAATTATGACTTCGATATGTAGGGGGCGGTTGTGATTGATGCCAATGTTGGGCATATCATTTTGGCTGAAATGGAGGTGGTGAGACAAAGCCAAGTGTCCCACCAAAGCTTGGAATTGTGTGGGGTCGATGTCGTTTGGGACATGGGTTTCCTGCAAGGCTTTATTAAGGATCTCTTGATGTACCTGGGAAGACTTAAGCAAATCCAGAATAGATATATGAGCGGGGGTCTTCCTTAGGTGATCAAGGATGTTATATTGAGAGTTTACAGGAGTGGGTTGGACGGGTGTGGAGGCTGCAGGGACGGTGATGCGGGCTTGTCGCGTAGTCACAACACATTGAGGGTCTTTGGCTTTAACGTGGATCATGGATATTCGGGGTTCAACCTGCTCAATGTAATGAATAACGCCTTCATAATTGAAGGTCACATTCTTGTAAGTCACATTATTGGTGCTGTTGTCTTGGGGATGACTAGTGGAAGTGCTAGAACCTTGACTATGGTTGGGGAAGGCATTTTGATAGATTTGCAGTTGAGCATTGGACGACGAAGGTTGACTGGGGTCAACCTTGATATCTCCTCGATCAATGAGATCTTGGACATAATTTTTTAAACCCTGACACTTATTCAAGGAGTGTCCCTTGATTTTATGAAAGTCACAATACTCATTGTCTTTAAACCATGCCGGCTTGGGTTTGGACTCATCGAATGGTTTGGTGATAGGATATGTGATGGGATAATTGATTTGTAACAATTTATTGAAAACAACACTCAAGGGTTCACCCAATTGGGTGTATTGACGTTTGGTGTTCCCCTGATTTCTTTGGTTTGACTGTTGAGGGGGATGAGGTGCCCCCTGCGGTACTGATATGGCGTTGGGTACAGACTGTTGTTGCCCTTGGGATGCATTAGCCACTTGGACATGTTTGGTGTCTGTCACTCCATCATTCACTGCATTTTTGTTTTTGTTCCAAAATCGTGATTTATCTCCGAATGACCGTTCTTTGTCATGACTGTGTATTTTAATGTGTCCTTTGGCGATAAGGGCACGTTCAAGGATAGGTCCCTTTTCCACTATCTTAGCGAAAGTGGTGACACAATGTAGTCTAAAATTGTGGGCCATGTCGGGATGTGAATTTTCCACAAAAAGAGTGACCATGTCTTTTTCTTTCAAAGGATTTTTCATTCGACTGGCTAATGCACGCCACCGTTGGAGGTAGCTGGTAAAGGTTTCTCCATCCCGTTGTTTCTCTTTCAAGAGATCTAAGGTGTCAGTATCCTTCCACAAATTGAAGGAGAAGTAGGAGACAAATTGTTCTGATAAGTCTGCAAAAGTTTTTATAGACCCCTTTTCAAGAGTCATGAACCAATCTAGGGCGTGGCTGCTAGACTTCTTGGGAACAGACGTAAGAGATAGTTATCATTATACATGACTTCTTGACACTGTGCATAAAACTCTTGCAAGTGGGCCTTAGGGTCTTTGTCTCCCTTGTATTTGTCAAATTTTGGAATCTCGAAGTGTTTAGGGAATGGGATCAATGAGATGGATGGATCGAACGGATATGGGCATATATCTTCAAACTTAAATGATTGCTTTGTGCCCCCTGCTTGAAGGTCCTTAAGGGCAGCTTTGATTTCCAACAAGTCCGAACTAGCTGGTGGTGGGTTGGGGGGATATGGATGATAGAAAGATGAGGGATCGTGTTGAAAGGGTGTCAGATTGTTAAAATGTGGGTTTGGATGGTTGGATGATGACACGACTTGATGGTAAGGTAGGGGGTTTTGTTGATATGGGGGTTGTTGTTGTGGGACATAATATGAATTTGTTTGGTGAAGGTGTGGGGTAGGTTGCTGAGGGACTTGGACGGGACGTTGCGTGTTGGCCTGTTGGTATTGAAGATATTGTTGTGATTGTTGGGAGGTTGCATAAAATGGTTGTTGGTGAAATTGTTGTTGATTATGGTGGTAGTAGTGTTGTGGAGGTTGCTGTTGCGGCATCGAGTGTTGCATGGACTGAGGTGGGATATTATGTTGTGGTTGGACCTTTGGACGCAAAAGGGATGCAAGAAAGGGAGATATGGTTTGGATAGGCGGTTGAGATGGGTTGCCTTGTGGTTGGTAGGATGGTTGTTGTGAAGAGGTCAAAGTATTGGGTATAGGTTGTTGCGGATGAGACGGCGGGGGTTGTGTGGGCACGCTTTGTAAAGGAAGTTGTTGGGTTCCGCTCGGAATGTTCAATTGGGGTGCACCTTGTGGTGGTATTTGAGGCGGGATAGTGGATTGGGGAACCTGTTGAGGTGGTGTGTTGGTGATCCCAGGAGGAGGAAGTGATGTAGCAAAGGAGGTACCCCCAATATTTACTGTAGGTGGGTTCAAAGGAGGGGGTGCGGTTAATGCTAATGGCGGAGGTTGCGGAATGTTTTGTGGCATGCCGTAAGCGAAAGGATTATTGGGATCGGGCACCTGAGATCCACCTATAGCTGAGGTCGAAGCATGTGGGGGGTAATTAACCTGATAAAGGACGGCATTGCCAAATTCAGGTTGATGCCAACCCTCAATTGGAGGAACATTGGAAAAGTATGAACCTTCAGGTGCATTTTGGGACCCTTGGAGTACGTGAGATGGGGCACCCTTATATTTGGACAAGTCAACATTGGAGGGGGGTTTAACACCCTTCTCAATCAAGTGGGCCAAGATTTCTTCCCCATGTTTTGCAAGCAAACGGTCGGTCATTTGTACATTGGCAGGATTGCTAAAATGTTCCTCAAGTGTGAGTTCAGGTTGATTAACCATGCTCTCTTCTCCATGTGGCGAGTTATTCTGATTCTCAGTGTTGGAGTGTGATGAAGTACCATTGTGAGGGTCATGTAAGATGTTGGTACCCTTGTTGGGATCTGATGAGGTGTTGTTGGGATCTTGAGGATTGTTGGATTGGGCATTTTGAGCTTGAAGGTCGGCCATCTTCTTTTCTTGTGAACGGGTCTGAACGGGCATGCAAATGCTAGATGAGTAGGTTAATGCCTTTGTCAAATGATTTAATTGTGATGGAGCGTGGATTGGATCTAATTGGACTTCAATCAATTGGATTGATTTGGATTGGATTTGACTGGATTGGATTTGAT
>VDFB02156662.1:0-25709 GCA_007258455.2 Sequoia sempervirens | reverse complement strand
TTTCATTTCAAAAGATCAAAAAGCATTGCTTTTCTATATTTTTTGGAAAATTTAGTCAATTACAGCATTTTAAATTCTAAAAATTATCATTTAAACATATTGCATTTCTTTCAAAACATAAAAAATTGCATGCATGTATGTGCTTTGTATATAAAAATCAAATTTGTGTGCATTTCCAAAACTTTTTTTTACTTCCAGACCTAAACTTATGCAATTTGAGACCCTTAAAAACTGTAAGTAGCTTCCATATTATAATTTTTCCAAAATTACCTTTCTAGTCTATGGTGCATAGCACCCCTATCTAGTCAATTTGGGCTAATTTTTTTTATGCAAATCTCTATTTGTGGTCTCTGTTTAGATCTAGTTCATGTTCTAGAAGCTTGTTTTGAAAACTTTCTAATTTTGTTATGCATCACTAGTTTGATCTGTAGGACAATAAAAACATGTTTCCTTTTCAAAAATATAGTTTTGATATAGCAAAATATGGCTTTCCTACCTATAGTTTTTCTACCTATGAAAACATTGTGAGAGAACAAAATAAAATTATTGATACATTTACTAACATCACTTTACCTAATCTTCATTCTTCCCCCCACATATCCCTATTGGTGAGACTATTTTGGTGCAAGAGGATGCAATCATGTTTGTTCTTCTCCCAATATCTCTCCTACTTGTGAGGGTATCTTGGTGCAAGAGGATCCAATCACTAAGAATCATGTTTATTTCCCTCCAAATACCTCTCCTACTTGGGAAGATATTATGGCACAAGAGAATGAAATCATTGATACATTTTCAAATGATAGTAAGGTGGCTTGCATAGATGAAGGTTTAAAATTGACATTAGGTCCTCCATTGAGAGAATATTGCCAACAAGTTGAAATTATGAAACCGTAATTAATTATTGGACCCCCTAAAACACCTCTCATTATAGGACCCCCTAAACCTCATGGCCATATCCTAAACTTTGAAAAACAACTCACTAGTAATCATGTGCAACAAGATGTGTTGAAGAAACCAAGTTATCACATGGTGGCTCACACATATAACACTAGAAATAATAAGCAACCAAAATAAATGCCAACAT
Organism: Sequoia sempervirens; assembly: GCA_007258455.2. Taxonomy (NCBI): domain Eukaryota; kingdom Viridiplantae; phylum Streptophyta; class Pinopsida; order Cupressales; family Cupressaceae; genus Sequoia; species Sequoia sempervirens. The sequence continues at coordinate 24,625 of VDFB02156662.1, read as the reverse complement.
CCATTCCATTCCTCAACCATATCTTCTACCCCCACCTATCCTTCCTCAACTTAGTATTAAATAATATGATCTTGTTGAGAAAATTCCTAATACTCCAACCAAAATCTCCCTTTGGGAATTGATTCAAACATCACCTACATACCATGGGATACTCCACGAGGCTTTGCAAAAGATTGATATCTCACCTTCTATCAAACTGAATGATGTAGCAGCCTTGTTTGATTGTATGCAGGCAACAAAGTTGGATATTACATTTCCTCGACATGAATTACCTCCACTTGAGGTTTAAAACCAACATGAGGCTTTAATGGTAATGGTTGTTATTAATAAAAATGGGTTCATATGTACTCTTATTAATAATGGATCAAGTCTTAATGTTTGTAGCATCGATCTTCTAGATAAAATTGGTGTGGATAAGAATCTTATAAAACCTAATGATCTTTCTATTTGTGGCTTTGATAATATTAGTATGAAACCATTAGGGAAAATCACACTACACATTAAGGTAGGACCCGTGATTTTTCCTACCCCTATCCATATCATGCCAAGACCTCTTTCATATAATCTTCTCTTAGGTAGACTATGGATTCATGCCATAAAAGGAGCCTCATCTACTCTTCACCATGAAATGAAGTATGAATACAATAATAAGATATATACGGTAAAAATAGGCGCAAAAAGTTATAATTCACAAATTGAAGCCAAAAATAACAATTCCAACTCTCTTAATACTTTAATTTCATCTTCAAAATTAGAACCGTTACCTTCCAATGATAAGGATGTTATGGATACACCCTTGGGTGATGATTGGGGGTCGTTATATTTTACACCTTGTTTCATTTGAGAGTCTAAAATATCACCATCAAAGTCCAAAGGGTTGAATGTGGTAGCATTTGTATACACCTAAAATCGGTCAAGATAATTAATTAATTAAATACAAGTTATTTAATTAATTACCCCTTTAATTCGTCTACTTATAAATAAATTCTAAATTTATTTATATAGTTCATACTTTCTAATTCTTCCATCTTAATTTGTATTCCTCTAATTTTAATTAAATAAACAAATGTCAATAGTTTGTTTTATTTAATTAATAATCTTCACACTAAATTTAAATTCCCAATTTGAATTTAGGCACACGTCTCCAACTTTTCCTCTTGCCACATCATCAAGTGTCACATGAATTTAAATATTTTTTATATTTAAATGGGAATTATCCTCAACCAATTCTAAAACAAACTTTGGACACTTAGCTCTCTCTATCATTTTATTCTCTCTTACACTTGGCATGGTGCTCTTTTAAAGGGAACATCCTCCATGATTCCCTCTAACTTCTTCCTTCTCCACCGTTCATCTCTCCAGCTGAAATCTTGACCATTGGTCGTTGCCACATCATTTTATGCCTTGGAAATCCTATAAATACAGCCTCTTGCTACAACATTTGCAATCCCATCTTGAGCAAACTTACTCTGCAGAAATTCTATGAGAGAATTTAGAGCATAAGTATAGAGCATTTAGAAAAAAATTAGCATTTAGCATTTGAGCATTGTAGTATCATAAAAAGTTTAGAATCATGGCTTAGTTTCATAGCTACATTGTAGTTATCATTTTAGTTTTTATACAGCATTTGCATCATAGTATTTAGTATCATATCCATTGTCATATTACCATAATCATTCACAACATAATATCATAGCATCATTCAGCATTGTCATACAGCTTATCAATCATGTAGGAATTAGATTCTTGCATTCTACAGCATCTCATTTCTTAGGTTGTCATCCAAACAGTCATAGTGCAATATACAAATCTGAGAGCACTAATGATTTAGAGGATCCTTGAGAATAGAGAACAATGGAATGATTTTAGGAATTATCTCTTGTTTCAATTTGATTCAATTTGTGATTTAAATTCTCTAAATTAATACATTTCATTGCTTGTGTAATCTTATTCATTTACACATTTACCTCACACATAAATTGGTGCCCACCATGGGGCCTAGCCCCTTTTTATTAATGTTTTCTAGAAACTTGTTTTGCAAATATGGACATGAACTCTTAGGTAGTGCATCCATTATTTATTTTGGCTCATACGAAAAATCTTTCAGCGCATCCAGTTCTTGTTACAGTGCATCTGGGAAATCTTTCAGCTCATCCAAAACCTGGTACGGCACATCTGGGGCACCTTTTAGCACATCCAACTCATACTTTAGTGCATATAAGGGGTTTTCTAATGCATTCAGTTTATATTTTAGCGCATTCAGTAGTTTTTATAGTGCATTTGGTAGTTCTTTTAGCGCATAGGAGTGATCTTTTAGCTTATCTGATGTATGTTTTAGCACATCTGGTTAATTTTGTAGAAATTCCAAATTCTGAGAACTAATTAATATTTTTTGTTTTGCAGGTGCTTAATACGCTAGTCAAAGGAAATTTTATCAAACTACTGATGATGTTTGTAGGGGTTGGAGTTGTTTTATTGTCTTCTTTCAATTAAATTAGGAACCTAGTTTAATTAGAAGGTTAAAGAACCCCTTGTCTACTATGCTTGAAGTGATAGGCCTATGTTCTCCCCTTAATTGGGTGACCAGAATGCCAGACTCAGTATTTTATGCTTTGTTAACACCTTTAGAAGGCCTACCATAGTGGGAAAAATTACTCACCCTACAGGAACGACCTAAGTGGGAACAACTAAAGCCAAGTTTTCTGACCCACTATAATCAAAAGTGAATTTGGGGAAATTCTACAATTTGACGACAGTGTACAAGATAACCATCCCCAAAGCATTTGTTCTAAAGGTTGGGAGGTCTCTTGAGGGAGTTTATCTATTTTTCACACCGAACAGAAACCCTTATTACAAACCTTAGTGTAGAAGCCAACCGAGTCAGTCTTTGAACATTTCTAATATCACAGTGCAAGGGGAGGGAAGAATCTGCCCCCAAGATACTCACCATATAACCAATAGGGATTACTAGCCAAAGGTGGAGGATTTGACCATGGTTAAGGGAAAGGAAAAAACACGAGCGCCCTCTAGGGGGTGACACAGTTGTGTGAACTGGCATGGTTCTAAGATGTGGGTTGTGGTATTTTAAGTGACCCTTGAGAATAGAAAAGTGTTTGAACTATCTTCTCTTGTGTTATACCTATGGAAATCGATGGAATCAGACTAGATTCTTGAATACACACTCAATCTTTAGTTCCTAGGTGGAAGCAATTGTTTGAAAACTTTTTGTTGTGTTTGAATTCATAATTCAAGAAATCATCCATTTAAAGCATTTAATTCCCATAATTCACAAACTAGAAACCAAGCAAAATTCATTGTTCAGAAATGCATACCTTGGAAACAATCAGATTCATTGTTTAAAAGTAGAATAACCAGATAGACTTGCAAAAACACTGAACACTTCCATATTAGCGCATACATCCCCTTGTTCCAGTGCATTCATAGCATACGCTAGCGCATATAGGGCATTTTTTGGTGCATCCATAGAACCTTTTAGCACATCTGGTCCATTTGCTAGTGCATATAGGGTACAGTCTAGCGCATCTGAGTTATTTTCCAGTGCATATTGTCCATTTTCTAGCGCATCTAGGTCAGTTTTTGGTGCATCCATCCCATCTTTCAGTGCATCTGCAAATCCTTATAGCACATTCACCTACAGGATATCCAGTTGAAATCACATCTAGGAGGGGCAATCTAGCGCATAACTAGCATTTTCTAGCACATTTAGTCTATTTTCTAGTGCATTTGAGTCATCCTTTAGCACATTAAGTCCAAATTTTAGCGCATTCAATACATTCTCCAGCACATTTGGTTTGTCTTTTAGCACATTGACTCCATTGTCTGGCGCATATTGGGTAGAGTCTAGCACATTCACTGCATTTTCTAGCACATCTATTCAATATTTTAGCGCATCCAATAAACTCAAAACTAGAGAGCTAAATTCCCTATCTATTCATCAATTTAAACCAAAATTAAGGATCTTTCCCATAACAAAATCATTCCTTAGTCACACCAGTGCTTTACAAATTTTGAAACTGACCTTTACAAGTGGAATTCTTCAAACTAAACCAAGATCTAACACCTTAAAGTGCCTAAATCATCAAACTTATCATACCTCTGATTATTAAGCTAAGTTTCCTCATCAGGATCTATCATCCTTCATCACAAAACAAAGTTGTATAATCATATTTAACTTAGTCTCATCAATAGAATTTGTCATTCTATTTGACTTAGTTATTATCCATCCTCCAAACAAAGATCAAAGTTTAGTCAAATTACAACACTTGTATGCTCATTCAAACAAGATTACAAAAGTAGAAACTCAAAGAAAAATAACTTCAAACACAAAACACCATGGCTAAAGCTGAAGAAAATCCTTTCCAAAAAATCCACTAATCTGAAGGTGAGGAAATAACTAAAGAAGACATCCAACATGCTCAACAAGACCCAAATTTCCACAAGTTCCTAGAAAATATTTTTGAAAGAGATGGGGAAAAATACTTCCTAATGTCGGCTAATCAAGGTATCAAACTTCCACATGACTTTGATGTTAACCAACTGAAAAGAGAACCTAAAAAGACTAAAAATGATCCATCAAATATAGATCCAGTGGTTGCCTTAACTCATCAAAGGAAAAACCTCCAACATCATATTCAAGACATGCAAAGGGGAACCTCAAAAAGATACTTGCTACAAGAAATTTGTCCATATCCTTTTGATCAAAGTGTCAACATGATTCCTTTTCCCAAACATTGTGAATTTCCAAAGTATGATAAATACAATGGTAAAACAGATCCAATAGATCATGTAAGGGAATTTTGAACCATGAGTCTTGAATTTTCACATGAAGAGACTTATTTGATGAGATTTTTTCCACGAAGCCTAGGAAAACAATGCATGGAATACTTCTCCAAACTTACACCACCAATTAAAACCTTTGAAGAGTTGGTTAACAAATTCATCACCCAATACTCCTACAACATCCAACATGAGATAACATTGAAATACCTTTGCAACACCAAAAAGAAAAAGGGTGAATCATTCTTCATATTTTTTTAAAGATGGAGAAGATGTTTTGCAAGATATTCTCGCCCCATACCTAAAAAGGAAAAGATGGAAATCTTCATTGACAACCTAAATGATGAGATGAGCTACAGACTTGAATTGCAATGTCCACCTACCTTTGAGAAAATGATTGAAAATGGAATCAAAATTGAAGAAGCCTTGGTCAAGAGAGGAGTCATAAAAATTTATAATGAAGGAAACAACTCAGCAAGCTCCTCCAACAATTACAACAATAGTGATAAACCATTTTTTTGGCAAAGAAACAAAAATGTTGGTAACAATGATGCTTCAACTGAAACACAAAATGAAAAAACATTATTTAATTTGACAGTAGCTACCACCAAAACCAATCAAAATAACAATCCAACCAGCAATCAAAACAATAACCAAAACACCAATCAAAACAACAATCAAGAAAATGCCAAATCTAAACCACCATATTGAACCTCATCAAATCGAAGAAGAATCACACCTTTAGGATAGTCATTAGAATCAGCATTGAAAGAGCTTCTTGTAGCCAAGGTCATAATATTACCAGAGGTAAGAGATTGGGAACCAAGAGTTAAGCCTTTGTGGTGGAATGATGCACATTATTTTTACTTTCATATAAACAAAGGACACAAGAAAAATGACTGCATGCAATTGAAACATTTGATACAAGACTTGATTGATAACAAGACAATATTTGTAGAAGGACCCCAAATGAACAATGATCATGGAGCATTCAAGAATCCTTTACCAAACTATGAAAAAGGGGAGTCCTCTTCATCAAACACCAAAGGAAAAAATGTGAACTATGTTTATGATTTTGTTGTTCTCCATATTGAAGTAGTTGAAGATCAAACCAAGGACATCAAAATCAAGGGCCAAAGAAACATTGTTGTAGATGAAACTCATTTTCATGATATCAACACCAAATCACATTGAATTAATGACATTATACCAATAATTCTGATCACAAACTTTGCTACAAATGATAATCAAATTAATGTCATTAAAATCAGAGAAAAACAAGATCATCAATCTGCCAATGCAACCACAAGAGGGAAAGAAAAAGTAATATTGAAAGGAGTTGCCTCCTCTACATCTAAAAAAATTGTTGCCCCTGCAACTCAATACAACATAGTTGACCAATTGCAGAAAATACCAGCTCAAATATTCATATTGGAACTGCTCAAAATCTCACTAGCTCACAAAGAAATTCTAGAACAAGCTCTAGTAGCCACCACGGTACCAAATAACTTTGAAGTTTTCAAATTTCAAGCTATGGTGGGACACTTGACCACACCTCATTTCCTGTCATTTTCTAAAAATGATGATGTATCAATCACACATCCACACAATGTTTCCCTCCACATTGAGGTTTTAATTCACAAACACTGGGTCAAACACGTTCTAATAGATGGTGGAGATGGCCTAAATATTTGTACCTTGAAACTTATCTGTGCACTTGGATATTTAGAAAATGCAATTGATGCTAGAAGGAAAATCACTATAAAAGCCTATGATGATGAAGAGAGATCTTCCTAAGGACTAATTATACTACCAATTCAAGTGGGACTAGTTGTAAAAGATATAATCTTCCAAGTGTTGGATAAAGAGTTGACATACAGCATACTCTTAGGATGTCCTTGGATTCATGAGATGTAGGCAGTGCCATCAACATATCACCAGTGTTTGAAATTCCCTTTCAATGGGCAAGAAATCGCCATTTCAGCTAATTCCAACAACCCCCAATATTGCAACATGCACAAAACAACCCAAGATACTTTTGTGCCACATAATAGGGAAGCTCCAACTCCTAGTTCATCAAAAAATGAAAGGAAACTAAATTCCTTGTCAAAGTGGGTTGAGAAAAAGGACCAATCAAAAGATAAGGGTATCAATGATTCTACTCCATCCAGTAATGAGATTCAATCAAATTCATTGTCAAATTAGCTTGAGGAAAAAGTTCAGTCAAAAGACAAAGGTGTTGATGATTCTACTTCATCAAATTGTGAAAGTCAACTTAATTCATTACCAAAGATCCAGTTAAAAGACAAAGGTCTAGGGGAGTATTCATTTGAGCAATCATTATGTCTTTCACAATTGCTATCTTCTCCTAAGTCATATGGGTAGCCATCCACATCAAGACAACAATCCTCAAAACCAACCATGCTCTTCGATGGTAAGTTTGTAAAAGAAGGCACCTTAGTGGATGAATATGAAGAAAAAGATGTTTTAAACTAGTTGTACAAAGATGAAGAAGCATCACAAGCATCAACTTCCAATGTGCTAATTGAACCATATGGTAAAGGTTTTACAATCCTAGAAAAGATTGGATATGATGGAAAAGGTCTTGTTGGAAAAAGAAAAGAGGGTATCATAGAACCACTACAGCCTACCATAACCAATTCAAAGGACAAAAAAGGGACTAGGATTCAGAGAAGAGTCAAAAGAAGAAACCAGGCAGTAGGTTGTTGAAAGAATCCTTCAATTGAGAGATAGTTTCAAAATAGATTCCAATGAATATGAATGGGATTCCCTCTCTAAAGAATCTTTTCATGACAAAGAAATTGATGTGATACAAAGGTATGCACCAACACGTATGGAGGGAAAAATCTCAAGTTCTAGACCACTTGAAATTGGATCACAGCATATCGATGACTCAAGTGAAGATGATCAAACTTTGAGTGAGATAGATACTTCATAAGAGAGTAACATCATAGACCTCGATATTGCTATCGAACACTTTGAAAACGTTGCCATCATGACACTCACCCCCTTTTGACCTTAGCCAATCTGGCAATTCCTTGCCATTGGTACACCCCAAACTAATTGATTGGGACCAAACTGAGCTACTTGATCTATCTACCTTTCCAAATGATGAAGCCATTGTGAACTTCCTTTGCTCTAATAATCCTGAAACATGTTCCATCATTGAATCTCATAACAAAGCTTTAGACAAGGGGAGTTCCAAATCTCTCAACTGCAAAACAATGAATATCAAAAATAGATCTAATGGTGAAAACCATTTAATGGTAGTATTAGATCAAGAAAAAGTAAAAATAAAGAGTGCATCTGATGGTGAAAAACTCTCCAAGGCACTGAAAGATGGGAGATTTGACACTCTTCTCAAAAACTATCATGAGATATTTTCAATGCTTATTGAACCTACACAATCCATCAAAATTGGTACAGCTGAAACAGTCAAGACTCTACATCTAGCAGCATCCATGACAGAGGAAGAGAAACCAAGCTTCACTAAGTTCTCTTAAGAGAGATAAGTCAACTTTTCTTGGTCCTACACTGACATGCCAGCATGGATCCAGATCTTATCATGCATCATTTATCTCTACCACCTAGAGTAAAGCTAGTGAAGCAAAAGCTGAGAAAAATGCATCCCCATATCGCCCTCTTGGTGAAAGTTGAATTGAAGAAATTATTGGATGCAGGATTTATCTGACCTATTGATTATGCTAAATGGATATCAAACATTGTGCCAATTTATAAACCTAACCATAGCATCAGGTTATGTACAGATTTCAGGGATCTTAACAAGGCATGTCCAAAAGATTATTTTCCTTTACCCAACATTGACATCATTGTAGACTTGATAGTTGAACATGAAATGTTATCACTTATGGATGGCTTTTCAAGTTACAATCAGATAAAGATAGCACCCAAAGATCAAGATAAGATAGGCTTCACATGTCCTTGGGGAACTTTTTGCTAGAACGTAATGTCGTTTGGATTAAAAAAATTTGGAGCCACATATCAGTGAGCAATGAGCACTATCTTTCATGACATGATGCATACCTTTATGGAGGATTATGTAGATTAATTATTGGAAAAATCATTCACTAAAGAGGGACATCTAGAAATTCTAGACAAAATATTCACTCGGTTGGATAAATTCAATGTAAGGTTAAACCCCAAGAAATGTGTATTTAGTGTGACATCAGCTAAAATTTTGGGATATATTATATCAGCTAAAGGCATTGAGGTGGATCCTATGAAATTCAAATTTATCATGGAGATGCCTCCTCCCAAGAATATTAGTCAACTCAAATCTTTACAGGGACGATTTCAATCTATTAGGAGGTTCATCGCACAACTGGCAGATAAAACTCATCATTTTAATCACTTTCTACACAAGAATGTTTCTTTCAAATGGGATGAAAAATGTGAAGTGACTTTTAATCAACTGAAATAGTATTTGATGTCACCACCCATACTAGTATAGCCAATTGAAGGAAAACCACTATTACTATACATAGAAACAACAAAAGTATCATTGGGTGCTCTATTGGCACAGGAAGATTCTACAAGAAAGGAAAGCCCTATTTATTACATCAGTAGGACCTTGAATGGATATGAGATCAACTACACATTTATTGAAAAAGCTTGTCTGGTGGTAGTATTTGCTACTCAACAACTAAGACACTACATCTTAACCCACATCATCAACCTCATAGCAAAAATTGATCCATTGAAGTATTTACTCAGCAAAGCTACCCTAATAAGAAGACTAGCCAAGTGGGTAATGATATTGAGCGAGTTTGATATCCAATATGTGGACAAAAAAGAAATCAAGGGTCAAGCTATAGCGGATCAACTAGCTGAAGCACCATTACAAGATGATCATCCCATGAATATTGAGTTTCCATATGTCGATGTCCTTATAATGTCAACACAACAGTGGATGTTATATTTTGATGGATCTTACACACAACATGGATCAGGCACAGGAATCTTATTTTTCACGCCCCAAGGACACACCATTCCAAAGTCCTATAGACTGGTGTTTCCATGTACTAACAACACAACCGAGTATGAAGCATTGATCATTAGAATCAAAGTAGTAGTCGAATGGAAGATTATGGAGTTGCAAGTCTATGGCGATTCCCAACTAGTCATAAACTAGGTAAATGATGATTACGAGACAAAAGATGATAAATTGATGCCATATAAAAGAATGGTAGATGACTTCAAAAATTACTCTGTGGAGATCAAATTTGAGAAAAATCCAAGAGGCGATAACAAAGTTGTTGATGTTATGGTGACCATTGCCTCTCTTTACAGATACCTAAAAAATGAGCCCATTATGAGTTCATGGTGGAACAACAATTCAACCCTGCCTACGATAATCCTGAATCCCAAGTCATATACCATTTAGTCAAATTTGATGCTTCTATCTATGGGAAAATCTACACTTATCTAAAATACAATACCCTACCACCAAATTTATCCTGAAACCAAAAATGAAACTTTATTTGACAAGCAGCTCAACATACCTTGATAGTCGATATGCTTTATCATCGAGGTCTTGATGGTACTCTCCTTTGGTGTCTTGAATGTAATGAAGCTGAAATCGCTTTACGTTAGGTTCATGAAGGTATTTGTGGTGCACATTCAAGTGGTCTAACTCTCACTAAAAAACTCCTACATTTGGGGTATTATTGGCCGAATATGGAGGAGTCATTTCAATATGTCAAGAAGTGCCAAAAATGTCAAATTCATGGAAACCCAATACATGCACTAGCATAAGAACTGCAACCATTCACATCCATATGGCCTTTTTGTCAATGGGAATTGGATCTTGTAGGTAAAATTCATCCACCTTCATCAAATGGACATAAATTCATCATCACAGCCATGGAGTATTTTACAAAGTGGATTGAAGTTGTTTCCCTAACCACAATCACAGGAAAACAAATCGCATCCTTCATCCTGAATTATATTATCTATCAGTATGGCATTCCTCAGTCCATTGTCACAAAAAATGGTAGAGCTTTCAAGAATCAGGACCTCCAAGAACTTTGTGAGAGGTTTTATAGCCAGCATCAATTTTCTACACCATACTACCCTCAAGTAAATGGCTAGGTAGAGGCCTCAAACAAAACCATCTTGAAAATCTTAAAGAAAACTATAACCGATGTTGGACGTGACTAGCACATTCAACTAAACCCTGCTTTGTGGGCTTACCAAACCAGTATTTGCACCCTAACGAGAGCTACACCCTATGCTTTAGTATATGGATCAGAGGTCATTTTACCTATTGAGGTTGAGCTACCATCACTCTGTGTGTCACTAAAGGGGATCATTTCAGATGAAGATTATCGAGTGTCTAGGCTACAAGAGTTGGAATTGTTGGATGAGCGTCGATAGCATGCAGTTGATCACCTAAAATCCTATTAGTAGAGGATGTCACGAAGTTACCATGACAAGTTCAAACCAAGAACATTTCAGGTTGGTGACTTGGTCCTAAAAGAAAATCCCCGTAATCAATAGGATCAAGAAAAGAAGGGGAAATTTGAACCAAACTGGCTAGGTCCTTTTGTTGTTGTCTTAGTCTATGGATTAGGAGCCTATCAGTTGTCTATGCCTAAAGGGGATTTTTTTATGAACCTATCAACAGCTTGCATCTCAAGAAGTTATATACCTAGCTCATCCGGTGCATCGGTAAAAGTCTTAAAAAAATACAAAACATCAATCATAAAATGTCCTCAAAAAAATTGTTTTCACTTGAAGGGAAAACCCCGGAAAATGCATCTTGGGTGACAAATAAAAAATCAAAAATACAAAAAATACAAAAAAATTGAAAAAATACAAAAAAAAGTGAAAAATCAAAAAATCAAAAAACCATATAATCTGGAAAAAGTGTAATAAAACTAGTGAAAACCGGCAACAGTGCTATTTGTGATAGGTTAGCTTTTCCATCTATTTAAGGTGTCAACCATTTGCTTTCTTCATCATCAATCTCCTATTAGAAAGTCCTCATGTATGTACATCCTAGCACGGCTTCCTATCTCCACCCTAGACTGGGGAAAAAACTTCTAAACTCAATCGGGGCAACTAACTTAGGTTTAAAACTAATAGATAAACAAACAAGAACAGCGTCGCAAACACAATGACTTAGTGTAAATAATACTGAACATCAATCAAAATACAAGCATCAACGTCCATATCAAACAGCTCAAATCAATCTAATCAAAACAAATTTAAATGGATGATGTCTTTTTCCTCGAATCATGGCTTTATCATAGCGCCACGATTGTTCAACTATCAGGATTTCTGATTTTGTTATTATCATATCCTAGAGCACCCTCGAAGTCCCCGACTAGAGCCAGAAGGAATACATATTCTTTCTTTGTTTATTGTCTGTGAGTTGATCATTACTATTGTAAAAATTGTCGTGAGACATGCTCTACAAAGTATCACTAATGACATTCTAAATTTGTATAGGAAAATGATTAACTCTTGTCTGTTTACATGAGGAATGCTCAGGTCATCTCAGTCTAATTATACCTAGATGCTTGTGTTAACTTGCAATATCAAAAATCATGGAAGTAGTGCTCAGTTCATCATGGTCTAACTATACCATCAATGTTTGTACTCACTTTCAACAATTTAAAGGCTCAATGATGATAAAAGCATGACAAATCAGTTGTTACGATGACAAAATTTGCATATTAGATATGCATGGTTAAGTTAGATTGCATTCATATTAGTTTTGCATCTATATTTACGGATTTTCCAAGGCTGAAATAATTTCACAATGATGTTATCTTTATCATTAATGGATTAAGTACACTTGACATTAAACAAAAACATGTCATATAGTTGCATAATCATTTGCATATCATACATTCATCCATGCATTACATCATAACATTTTCATTAGAAAACATAAAAATAACATACATTGCATCTCACTTGCATAATCAAATTCATTTAATATAGTATAGAGATATCATATATTTGCATTAAGAAAATACAAAAACATAAGGGGCATCATATTTTATTTGCATCCATCACATGGTGTAAAATCATCATGCATAGGAACATATACAATCATCACTCATACATCATCATATCATACATAATCATCACATAAACATACATAAACACCACATATTCTTTGCATAATCAACTCCATCTCACATAGCATAAACATAAAGCATTTAGGAACATAAATCATGCATTATCCTATCACCTTTGCATCCATACATCAACCATAACATCATATAAGTATAAGCATATTAACGCATCATATAAGCATCATATGAACATCAGAAGCACATAGAAATAAAATGTATCCATCATAGACATCCATCATAAATCACATATAGACATATAGGTCTTCGATCATCACCACATATCATATAACCTAAAAATCATAATGTCAAGTGTACAATGATACCCAAATATATAAAGAGATACATCAATATCAAAATGGCAGAAATAAGAATGTCTCAACTGAGTCGGTGTATACATCATCAAGTGTCTCAAAATACAACAATTTTTTCTTCATCATGGAGCTATGTGGTGCTTCCCCCTTATGGTGTTGGCCCTATACCTTCAGTTGTACCTAATGGCCCTGCCCCTGGATCCCTACAAGGTGGCCTTGTCACACCCCTACTGGTAGTCCTGGAGTGAGTGCGACTGGCAAACTGCACATAACTCTCTTGTCACTCTGGAGGAACCACCTCGTGATACTTTAGCCTATAGAACTCAACCTCCCTAGTAGAGCATCCTATCTCTTGGAAGTAATCAGTTGTACATGTTCCCTCTACAGCCCTCTCTAGTCTCTTGGCCATTCCCTCTACCTGCTCTACCCATTATCTCAAGGTGTCTCTCTTCGCTGTAAGTGTGGAAATTTGTGCTTGTGTATGTTCCTAGGCCTAGGTCTATGTTTTTAGTAAGGCCTATACCTGTGCCAGCTAACCCTACAAGGTCTACACTTGAACCTGTAGAGAAGCTATCTATGTATGTTGCTGTTGTGAGGGTAGCTGAATTTGTACATGTGCTACAACTACCACTGATCACCTCTTCTAAGGCACTCTAAAGTCTCGCACATCTATCAAGGGCCCTGCACCACCCTCATCTCCTCCACCACCATCTCCTCCATCTCCATCTCCTCCATATCCATCCCCATCTCCATCATTACTGCTCTCTCCCTCCTCCTCATCTCCCCCATCTCTCCTTCATTTGTTTCCATGTGGTGGTGCCCTCTCCTCATCATCTACTAATGGTACTGGCTCATCAGGACTGGATATCTGTGGGAAGGGATGTGTAAAGAAGTATTGTGCATACTCCTCAGATATGGAAGCCTCAATTATCTTTGGATGATAATCCCAAATAATGGCCTGTAGACCCTAGTACTCCACTACTGCATCATATGATATGCACGTCCCCCACTCTAGCACACAAATCTGTCACTGTGCATAATGAGCCACTCCCTAGGGCATGACCTGTACGCTGCCATATTGTTGCAACACCCTCCTCAACAAAAATATCTCAATAATAAATTGAGTCCTCCTAATCAAGTACATCAATGAGCACAAAAATGTCATCTCAATATCATCCTCTGGCCACTGCTCGCAGTATAAGTAGGGTTGCCATGTCACTGTCTCAAGATCGTCCAGTACTCCATTTTTCCTAGCTTAGGCTAGACAACTAGACTTGTATATGCCTGAACATATGGATGACCCTCTGGACACTTTCTATTTTCCAATGGATGGGTGATAGCTATATGCTCTCATGCCCATATCTTAAGCAATGTGACCCTAATTGATAACTTGGCCCCTCTGAGATAGACAACCTAGTGAAGACAATGGTATAAATGGGCAAGCATGCAAGATCCCCAAGCATATCTGGTCCCCTGAGTAATCATACTCTCAAGTATCTGGCCCCATCTGACTGAAAGTCCCTTCGACCTACGGTTGGGACATAGGAACCCTCCAATAAAATCAGCTAGCACACATGGCAATGTTGCATATGCATCGACCATCTCTCACCATAGAATATCATAACTACAAATCTGATCATCCTCAAACACTCTCTGTAGTGCATTTGTACCGCCCTACTCGGTGGAATCATATACAACCAGCTCCCTGATGACTGGAATCCTCAAAATATGGTAAACATCCTCCGGTGTCACTATCATCTCATCGGTGGGTAAATGGAAGGTTTTATGATCATTGTGCCATCTCTATGCTAGTGCAGTCAAAATCCCCCTGTTAATCCGATGTTGGGGAATATCTATCAGTGAATTCAGTTGGCATTAGCCAATATCATTCAGATCAGCCTAATTCAAATGCGGAATCAACTCCCGGGTCCTTGGGAAACGCTCTTGATTTTTTAGGATTGTTGAAGGCTCCTATCATCATAACATATCACAAATCAGCAAATCAATCAATCAAAAATCATTCAACCTATCAATCTAATAAGCTCTTATGAGATTTTGATTGCATCTCATGAGCATCTATCATTGATCATCACCTATCATGAGGACAATCATCAATCTATCATTGATCCTCACCTATCATGAGGTCAATTATCATCATCCTATCATTGAATCTCACCTATCATGAAATAAATCATCATCTAATCTATCAACATCATCAATCATCATCAAATCAAAGGCTGACGCGATCAACAATCATCCAAAACAAGGATTCCAATCAAAAATTCATCATTCTTCCCTAGATGCGCTAAAATAGTGTCTCAAAGCACTAAAAACATGGATGCACCAGAGAATTCTACCAATGCGCTAAAACAGGGCTTCAATGCGCCAAATTACCAAATGCGCCATCAAATTTCACCAATGCGCCATTACAGGGTCTCAATGCGCTAAATCTACCTATGCGCTAAAAAATTCACCACATGCACTAAATCTAGCCACATATGTTCCAATAAACCAGATGCACTACAGTGTTTAATCTATGTGCTAAACTATTTCATCTATGCGCTAAAAATCCCTATGCGCTACATCATTGACCCTATGTACTAAAATTCTGACCATATGTGCTAAACTACAAGATGTGTTAGAACAGTCTACCGATGCACTACATCAACGACTGAATGCGCTAAAACATTCAAATCCATATTTAAACGTGAAAAATGAGAAAAAAATGAATTTCAAAAAATACAAGGTTTTTCAGGGTATGTACTAGATGTCCATATGTTGTCAGGCAGTTGTGATGTCGCATGTGCTCGAATCGGTGTGTGTGGTAGGGAATCACCATTTTGCCAAATTTGCACTAATTTTCTCAATCACTCTCAATTTTCCAATTGCAAATGCACAAATGAAATTCAAAATCACCTTTTTAACCTTTTCAAGGTTAATTAAGTGGGATTTTTATAGGATTGATTTATTTTATTTTTCAAAGGGGCTTAATTAATCATTTCATCACCTGGCAGGTCCAACATCATTTTTAGAGAGATAAATTGACTCTAAATCATAAAATTTGAAAATCATCATCAAATCATCAAAATTTCAAAAAATTCAAAAATTCATCGATTTATCTCCTGAGGGGGCATATATCCATCATCACTTGAAAATCAGCATCTAGGAGATATCAAAAAAAAATTGTTGGCATCACCAGCAAATTTTTTAGAGGGGTAAAATGTATACACCTAAAATCGGTCAAGATAATTAATTAATTAAATACAAGTTATTTAATTAATGACCCCTTTAATTCGTCTACTTATAAATAAATTTTAAATTTATTTATATAGTTCATACTTTCTAATTCTTCCATCTTATTTCATAATCCTCTAATTTTAATTAAATAAACAAATGTCAATAGTTTGTTTTATTTAATTAATAATCTTCTCACTAAATTTAAATTCCCAATTTGAATTTAGGTACATGTCTCCAACTTTTCCTCTTGCCACATCATGAAGTGTCACATGAATTTAAATGTTTTTGATATTTAAATGGGAATTATCCTCAACCAATTCTAAAACAAACTTTGGACACTTGGCTATCTCCATCATTTTATTCTCTCTTACACTTGGCATGGTGCTCTTTTAAAGGGAACATCCTCCATGATTCCCTCTAACTTCTTCCTTTTCCACCGTTCATCTCTCTAGCTGAAATCTTGACTGTTGGTTGTTGCCACATCATTTTATGCATTGGAAATCCTATAAATACAGCCTCTTGCTATAGCATTTGCAATCCCATCTTGAGAAAACTTACTCTGTAGAAATTCTATGAGAGCATTTAGAGCATTTAGAGCAAACTTATCATTTAGCATTTGAGCATTGTAGTTGTGTACCTTGAATTTTACCCTACTCTAATGTGCAAAATAACTAAAAATGCAAATGATAAAAGACTAAGGACACTTTAAGATTAGCTTAAAGAGTGATAAAACAAGAAGGAAAATAGATAAAACAAGATGCAAATGGTTATACCTTCCTTGTTGTTGAAGACTCCTTGGTTGGCCCTTGATTGAGATGATTTGTGTGCTCCTTAGATGGCTTCTTGAGTGGCTAAATGTAAGATCAACATATGCAAAATGATTAGAATGGATGGCTAAATGAGTGAGAATGCAAATTGGCAGCATGTAGTTATAAAATGGCTAAGTGTTGAAAATGCCCTTAAGGAGGGGGTATTTATAGGAGAATTTGAATTCTCTAGAGAATTCAACGGTCAAGATGCATCCAACAAGGTCAAGATGAAGGGCTATGGTGGGTTGAGAACCCACAAGCCCTCATATCTTGACATGTGGATGGTGAAGTGGCCAAGAGAAGATGAGGTGAAATGAGGTGTCAAAAGGTACATGAGGTGGAGGAAGGACAAGCACCTTGGGGAGTGAGAAGATTTCCTCAAAAGGGATTTCTTGTCCCCAAATGGGAGTGAAAGGGACATTTGAGGAATTTTGGAATTCCTCAAAAATCTACATGGGAAAAGGAAAGGTGGTTGAAATAAAATGTGAATTAAAAATTCACATTCTTAGGAGAGTCTAAAAGATAAAATGGGCTCCAAAAAGGTGGGACTTGGTCACATGTGGAGATTGTGACAAGTCCAAGGTTCTAGAAGCCTTGGAAGATAAAATGTGAATTAAAAATTCACATGGGGAGAAGAGAGACATAGGATGAATAAATAAGAATTAAAAATTCTCATGGGAAGGAGGGTCAATGTCCAAAAAGGAAAAATGGAAGAATTGACCAAAAAGTGGTGCTCAAAATGGCTAATGACCTTGGTTAAGGTTGTACAAATATTGAATTAGACTAATTAATGGAAGATTAGAGGCAAGTGGCAAATGTAGGAGGATGTGACATTAATCTCTGATTAAGATGATGCACATCATAATCATGAATTAATTAAATTAATTCATATTAGGGCAAGATTATGGAGGATGTGACAAGGAGAGAGAAAATGAAGAATTTTAAATTAATTTTAAATCAAAAGGGTAAAAATGACTAAATTAAATAAATTAGTGTATTTATTTAATTTAGAGAGGAAGAAGGTGAAAGATAAAGCATTTAATGATTAAATTAAATACTTTATAGATATAAAAGGTGTAATATTAATTTAATAAATTAATATTTAATATGGTAGACCTAAAAGGGAGTAAATTTTGATCATATGGGAGTGATTAAATTTAGATATCTACAGAGTATCATATCAAGTTTAGAATCATGGCTTAGTTTCATATATAAATTTTAGTTATCATTTTAGTTTTTATATAGCATTTGCATCATAGTCTTTAGTATCATATCCATTGTCATATTACCATTATCATTCACAACATAATATCATAGCATCATTCAGCATTGTCATACAGCTTATCAATCATGTAGGAATTAGATTATTGCATTCTATAGCATCTCGTTTCTTAGGTTTTCATCTAGATATTCATAGTGCAATATACAAATCTAAGAGCATTAATGATTTAGAGGATCCTTGAGAATAGAGAATAATGGAATGATTTTAGGAATTTTCTCTTGTTTCAATTTGATTCAATTTGTGATTTAAATTCTCTAATGTAATATGTTTCATTGCTTGTGTGATCTTGTTCATTTACACATTTTACCTAACACAGCATCAAATACAAATGATGATCAAAGTAATGCTTCATCTTCAAATACATGCCTTGGTGATGATTGGGGCTCATTAGATTTTACACCCTTCTTTATTGGAGAGTACAAAATATTACAATCCAAACCTAAGGAGTCTTGTGTTTCATTTTCTCAATCTTGTTCTACATCAACCAATCCAAAAAATCATCCCATGATGGTGATGGGGGCTCTTTTTCTTTCATCACTCATGTTTTGGTGATGCCTAACTTTAAAACAATTAAAAATAATTTGCATTCTTGCGAAATAATCAAATCTTCTCATAAGAATTTAGATAAGGATTCTTTATTTGAGTTGGAAAAGTGTTATGGGCTTGGATATAAAATGCTCTCTAAGTGTGGATATAATGAAAACATGGAATAAGAAGTTAAGGATCATGTGAATTCTATACCATATCTTTCAAAAATGGGTTTACATTTCTAGCCTTCTTCTCCTTCGTCTACATCTCACTCTCCATTGTCTACTATATTTAAAATGCCATGTGGTAAGCGAGCAAGCCTTTCTACACAAGAGAAAAAATTGTCTCCTCCACCTTTATTAGAGAAAGGGCGTATTTTTCGAAGCTTCTCAAAGCCTTCCTCCTCCAACAAAAAATAAATTTCATAGCAATAACTCTTTTTGTGTATATCAACAAGTGTATGGTCATTCCACCAATGAATATCATGCATTGAATAATAAAATACAAAAACTTAATGATTGTAGTGCTCTTCCATTTTTTGATGCACCTAATCACTCTAAATAATAATGATCCCTTTTCTATGGTGTTACTTCTCACTATGTGGCATTTGTAGCTTCATGAGTTTTCTCATTGTCATTCATGGTGGTACAATCTCAAGCATGGAACTATATTTCTTTATATGGTAGCAACACAATAGTATCTTGCATGGTTGTATTTTCCTTTACACTTGGGGGGAAAGAATAACTAGTTTTTGGGAGGTGTGTATTCTTTTTAAAGATCCCCTCTTCCCTTTATTTTCCTTAAAATACCAAAATAGAAAGTATGTTGACATTTTAAGGGAGGGCATATCACCCTATCCATTTCATTGATGTATTATGAGATTTGACTTATTGGCATACCCCTTTGGTGGTGGTGTTGTTTATAACGCCTCCTAAGGCATGGTTATCAATTCATCACATGTGATGTTGAGTATTGATTCGTGATGTTGAGTATTGATTTGTCCCCGGTGATGTTAAACCTTTGTACACTCCCTGAAGCGTGATTGGAAAAATACATCCATGGATTTAGCATAATAGATTTTTTTCATTCATGAACTTGAGCATTTTTACATGACCACCTAGTACAACACAATTTTCTTGCCAGTAAAGCCATGTGTTTCATGAGTGATCTAGCATAACATAACTTGTTAATCCTTATGAGAGCACCATTTTTCTAACACATTTGATGGATGACATTTGGTATTTGAGAAAAAAATAAAATTGAGGTCTCTTTACCTTATTGACACAAACCTTTTTTAGTGTACTAACCTTGTTTTTGTGTTATTTTTATCATGTTTGCATTATGTTGATTATTTGTTTGCTTTGTGTCTTTCGTGTGTTTTCTTTGTGTATGGTATCATGTTTGCCTTATGTATTTTATGTGTTTTCTTCGTGTATTCCATGTGTTTGCTTCATGTATTCCATGTTTTTTCCTCGTGTATTCCTTGTATTCAATTTTTTTATTTATGGATGTGTTGTGTATGCTTTGTGTCTTAACATTATGGATGGATGGGATCCTAAGTTGGGGGCTTGTGCACCCCTCAAATTGGAATCATCTTTTTGCTAAACAAAATGTTGTGCTAAGAGGGGGGTGAATCAACATAACTTAAAATGTAATCATTTCATTTACAGATTAACAATACATCACATAAACTGAAGAGCAAGAGAGAAAGCATTCATCACACAAAGACACCATGATTTTTATGTGGAAAACCCAACAAGGGAAAAACCATGGTGAGGATTAACTCACAATATATGTAGCTCATTTCTAACAATAATTACAATGTTTTTAAGGCTCACTACCGATGAAATTGAAAACTAAGATGTACAAAATTAGAGCAAGATACAAGAGATTATAATAAAAATAGGAACTTAAACTGTTATGGAAGAGGCATCTGACTTATGTTGATGTTATAGTCCCTTTTTTGCACAATCACATAATTACACAAATTTCACACTTCATTTTCAATATTCTTCTTAAAACATCTTCAACACACACTCTCACTTTAACAAATGATTTATCCTTTTATAAATATCCTCTACAATAACACAAAACTTCAATTAAGTCAACTTCAAGATGACCATTAATGAAGCAATTCATATTGTATGGCTCAGCTCCCAAATAAAATGACTTAGTTGTGTATCATCATATGCTATGTCAGGGCCCAAATGTATCACAACACATTCTTCAAAACAAGAATTAACAAATCAGGATCAACCGTTGTTGAAGGAGATAAGTCTATTGGACTAAATAATGACCACACCACCAAAACTACCATTTGTTCAGCTTTACACTATTGGGGAGAGACAAAAACCATGGTGTGGATTAAGATACAAGAATTTTAGTTCATGCACAATATCACCACAACCTATCCTGAAGAAACTGATCATCATATGCTGGTACAAGCGGAGAAACTCATTGAATATACAGGAATAGAGCATTCCAAACAATTTGAACATACTATTATTCAAAAACTAATCTTGTGGAACACCAAAACACTTGAAGTTGCATAGTAGTGTATATTTAACATTATTGATCATGTCTACTAAAATTCAAGGCCAATACTTTACTTTTGAAGGAAAGTGGAGTCTCTAAATGCACCAATGTCAACACATTATACTGTTAGAATGCAAAATGGAATACTATTACTTGTAACTTGCACTGTAGAAGGTGTGATGACTTGATTTCTTGGAAATGGCACCTCCATAGCTTGAATAACATACTATCTGAACCGCAAGATTGAATCTTGCTCAATAGAAGGATGCAGACTAGAAAAACATGGCTCTACCCTAGAGTCTATACTGTGAATGCATTAGTGAAACTTCTACACCTTATTTCTATGTGTGGTACATAAAATTGAAATTATATTGATGTAGAAATTTTGTAGAATCATCAAGACATGTGTATCATCCTCTACATCACACCTAGTTACCATACTAAACATTATTCTTCCTTATATAACTCTACAAACTTGCACCAACCAATATCACATCATAACAACTATCTTCGGAGCTTATACATACTTTAGCATATACATTAGACATCAATTACATAAATGAAATTCCATATTGGATTGACATCTATGACAACACCTATTGCAAACACTTTTCTCTTCGGTATTTTTATTTCCTTTAGCATGAGTATGAGCATAAGATCATACTCTCACTAAAGTGGGGGCTAAATGTAGGGTCGTAAATTGTCACCCTTGATAATTTCACACTACCTTAACACCCTATTTTTCCTACAACATTAAAATAATAATAATTTACTCATTTTGGGGCCAAATCGGTAAAATATATTTAAATCCCCTTCCTCCCTATAAATTTAGGCCAAAAAGCACCAGTCTTAGACCAAAAAGTAATTTTTTAATATTTAAAATCTTGATTGGTGACCTTTTGTGACTTAAAAATGATCCCAGGTCAACCCCTACACAAAAATATTAATTAAAGTGCATATATAAACATGTTTTCCCTCTCATTTTGAACATGAAGGAGGAAATTATGAATGGGAAGTGATTATGATGCAATTATGGAGAAGTATTGAGTTGTCCTCTACATACTATATATAGCAAGCTATTGTGTTTTGGGAAATAACCTTTTGCAGGTATATCAAGCAATCAAGGCATCCATCAATCAACATTTATGGTAACTTGTGTGTGGCATCACTTCATCAAAGATTTCACATCAAGGTAACATTGTCATTTTAGTCAATTGTTGTTGTTTTGGCCTCTGCCTAACCTAGGGTATGTTGGTGTGAATAATGTTTCCTACCTAACTGGTTCACCTAGTAGGTCTTATTCACATGTTAAGTTTACTTAGGTCCTAGGAATATTTTTAGAAGTCTTAGGTGTCATGTGATCTTATCATGTCATTTAAAACTTTTTCTTAGGTCATTTAATATTTGATGAGTTAGTTGTTACATGTCATAGGATTAAGAAAATGTCATGATATTGTCTAATCCTATGTCTCATCTTCGCTATATAATCAATGGTCTCCCATACATTTATTATTAAATTCTATTTGCATTGTTGATATGAATATAGTTTATTCTTGTCATATTGATCTTCTCTCTTTGTGCTTTCCATTTGGCTTCTAGATCTTGGTGGCTATCTATATAGCCAACTCTAATAGGATATGTCCTCTCGATCATCAACAATCATTGTACGTGGAGGTAAAAATACCAAAATGGGGGTTGAATTAGGTAAGACCCTATACAACACAACCTTTCCCCATATTTTCATGTGTGCAGGTTAGATTTGAAAGTTTCAGTAAAAGGCAATCCTGAGGAAGTGAAGGGTAGACAGTAACTCACAACTCAGAGTTTTTAGATCCAAAAAAGTAGCAACCTGGTCTAGGGTTCCCCACACCTCTAACCAATTACTTCGGGCTCAAATTTATAGCACAGGTTCCTCTTTGTATCTTATTCTCAAATCTACCTTCTGTTTTGAGAATTTTAGCTTCATCTATGTGGAAAATTTGTGTTTTTAGATTAGGTTGCATAGTCAACTTAAATCAATAAATCTAAATTAAATTCAATCAATTTCCAAAGCAATAAAAACCAAATTTGGGGTAGATTGGCTCTCCTTTGAGGTTGTTAGCCAATCTCCTACCTAATGGGCTCAATCATTGGCTAGTTTTCCTTTTACTATTTTATGCTCTTATCATTTCTTTTGCTAAGTTTCAAAGATATAACCAAGACCTTACATACCTTTTATATACCTTTTATACACTTTTAAGCAGTTTTAAGTATGTGGAAATTGAAATATGTTATGTCGATATATGTTTGCATGAATGTCTATGAAATTTAGTATGATTCTATGTTTAATTTATGATTTTTAATAATACAAGTACCTTAGGAATAAGACTAACACCTTGTAGCAAGAAGGACTATCAACCTTTAGCAACAAGTTTTTCAATCTGCAACATAAGGACTTCAGATGGTTGCAGAGAAGAAGTCAAATGACTAAAGTGTGAAACTTTCAAAAAGAAGCAAAGGTAGTCATTTATTGATTAGTCGTGAGTCACCGCATAACACTCTTGCTTGCAAAATAAGACAACTAGGAGGAGAAGAATTCTACTCTCAACATGACTAATTTATGACAAGACTGTTCTTAGGAACACATCTTTGTTAAAGTAGTTAAATTGTTGGCCATAGAATTTGAATGTGAATCCTTTACTCTTGCTTTATAGTTTTTTTTTTTGTTTCAAACTAATTCCTCTTCCTATCTTTGAGGGAGATTTGATGATTTCTTTACGAGTTTGTTTTTAGTCCGTAAATATTGAAAATCCTCACAGACCCTATATAGTGGGATCTTTTGTCAAGGAGGAAATCTAGTTAATAAGTTGATTATTGCTAGTTATTTTTTTATCAATTACTCAATAGTTGCAGCAATTAAATATGTGTTATTGAATAAGAGATATTCAATAGATTCATGTTGTATTGTATGTAAGAGTTCAGTATTAGAATGCAACAAAGAAAACTAGTTTAATATCA